>VZUI01052795.1:0-108873 GCA_013401135.1 Cettia cetti
TTCCTTTCCTTTCCTTTCCTTTCCTTTCCTTTCCTTTCCTTTCCTTTCCTTTCCTTTCCTTTCCTTTCCTTTCTCCTTTCCTTTCCCTTTCCCTTTCCCTTTCCTTTCCTTCCTCCCTTCCTTCCCTTCCTCCCTCCCATCCCTGTTCCCTGAGAGCAGAACCCAACCCCCCCGGCTGTCCCCTCCTGTCAGGGAGTTGTGCAGAGCCACAGGGTCCCCCCAGAGCCTCCTTTTCTCCAGGCTGAGCCCCTTTCCCAGCTCCCTCAGCCCCTCCTGGGGCTCCAGACACTTCTCCAGCTCCGTTCCCCTCCTCTGCTGTCACCCCCACCCCGAGCTCTGCCTCCCCACCTCAGGACAGAAATGATAACCACAGTTGCTCCCTTGAAATCTAATCCATCTTAATCATGAATTTTCTGCTTTTACTTTTATTAATTGCCACATTAATCACCAGTCAGACTGAGCTCTTCAAAATGAAATGGTCATTCCATGGCAACATCAGCTCTGTGGTTTTGCCTGGGAATATCACACTTCATCATCCAAATGCCATGACTTTTTTGTTTTACATGCTGTGGAAGTGCTGGGGAAAGACTTGTTGCTGGAGGTCTTATTTTGACACCCATCTGAAGGTCAGGTTAAACAAATGCCAAACAGGAACAAGATTTGTCTAATTGGTCCTGCCTTGCAAAGGGGAAACAGTCAACCTGACACCTCAAGGTGTCCTCCAGCACTATTTTTACTCTGGTTTTATCATTTTATGACATATTAGAGAAGACAGCATAATTACAACTTCGGCTGAGATGTAGTTATAAAATCAACTTACAGTAATTGAGTACAGACACTACAGCAAGAGGTGTATCAGTCTTAAGTAAATATTGCAGCAGTAGAAGGACTCGGAGAATCATTAAATTTCACAGAAAGGCAGGAATCTTGAAATTAAAAAAGCAATAAAACTGCTCTAAAGAGCAGCAGTAACAACAACAACATGGTTATTAAAAACAGTAATTATTTGCCTTGAAAGTCTGTCTAGAAACCTTGGGAGTGAAATATAACTATCTGCTTGTTTTGTTCATTCTGTATGCAGGAAAGAAAGATGGTGTTTCCTCAGAGACCTGAAAATGTAACTTTTGTTTTTTAGGTGTTTTTTTTACAGGATGGTTGACTACATGTTGGTGTTCAGACTTCCACTTACATGACTGCTTGATTGTGTCAACAAATCAGATCAATTATCTAGAAATCTTTCACAAATTAATTGCACATGAAAAATACTAAAAATAGATGTGTCTTCAAAATCTTGGACTGTGATACCAGAAGCGAAACTGGCTGGTAGATATTTTTCCCCTGAGGAAATTATATACGACAACCATATTTCATGTGTAGGTCATTAATTTTGAGGAACTTGGAGTATCTTGCCAGGGTTTTACTAAAATCGCTTCATATTCTCCAAAAATTGGCTTGTTGCAGAGCTCTGAGTCTTGCCTGAGCTGGGCCAGGAAATTTAAAAACCAGTATCCAACCTTTACATTACTTTTAAATGACTATGTAATGAGCTATGGGGAGATACACGGATTTATTTTCACCTCTGGATCCTGAAGGTTATCATAAACCATCCAAGGTTTTGCTCTTTTGGTTTTATGTCACCATCAGATTCACCTCAGAATTATTTTCTTTGATAAATCCTTCCCATTCTCTACTTCACCTCTCAGGAAGCTCTTCTGTGATCCAGCAGGCCATTTTTCAACACCCAGCAGCAGCCACTGGTCTGATGCTTTATTCCCAAGGCTGTTTGGACAGGTCACTTCACTGACCACCTGCATTTGTGTCCCTCCCACAAGCCTGGGCTTTAGTACAATGTCATAAGGAGTCAGAGCACAGGATTATCATCCCAAGACTTGTTGACAATGTGAAATAACAATTTTTCAATGGTTTGGTTCTTTTTTAAGTCACCCTACCACCATTTGCTTGCCCATGGTTGTGTTTCTGCCTGATAGAAATAGCCGGTCTTGATGAAATCAGAGAAACGGAGGAACACAGAGGGAGGAACTTTGTTTCTCCCCATTTGCTGTACCCACAAAAGGCAGCTAAATAGGATTGATAGTGCAAAACCAGAGAGAGTCATTCAAACACCTCTGTGGACTCTGTGCTCAGTTTCTCCCATGCACACATCAAGGGATGCTGTCGGGGTGTGCACCACCCTGCTTTCACTGCGGCACAGGGGATGGGTGAGGAGACCAGCGGCAAACGCTTGGTAGCCAAGCCAGCCCAACAGACAGAGACCTTTTAGAGCAGGACTCAGGATGCCATCGAGAGGTCTGAAAGGGGACAGGACTTGCAAAGCCCGAATTCAAGCTCAGCACAGCCTGTAAATGCAGGGAAAATGTCACACGAGACACAAGGTTCTGTCAGGCAAAGCAGGAATGTCTAAAGCCCAGCCTTTGGAATTCACTGCTGTTTTTCCCCACTGCAGAATGCCTTCCCCCATCATCTCTGGCTGCTGTGCACCTGGGAAAATTTTCTTCTCTGTCTCCCTCCTCCACGTGCTGCAGCCCTGCTGTAACTCTGGTCCTGCCACCATCAGCCCCTCTGTCACCACACCCTCCTTTGCCTGTTGCTCATTTAATTATTTTCATTCCTGCCTTTCACCCTGCTCCCATCACTTTCTTAAAACATCCTTGGATGCTGTTATGTCTCCTCACCACCCACCACCTTTTCTGCTTCATGTCCTGCTTCTGGGAAGAACTTCAAGATGGATAAACACAAACTGTTCAGCTTGGCATCTATGGAGGGCTGAGCCAGGGAGGTCGTGTTGTACCTCTGGAAGTCTGGGGGCTCAGTGAAGGCAAAACTGATCCAGGCAGCTTGGGCACACAGATACATCAAAACACAAAAAACCCCTACCCTGTAAAACAAACAAACAAAAAAAAAACTAACCTGGAGAGATATATGACTTATTGTTACTTTATTAACAACGTGGCTTACAACTGTTTCAAGTAAAAAGGGATTTCGTTCTGAATAAAAATTAAAATATAACTCTGAATATAGATTTTCACTTATTTACATGGAAACATATATACAGAATAGAATCTTACAGCAAACTGACAACATGCCCTTCGCCCTGGGAACTTTAAAAAGTAAAAACACCAGCATTGATTTATATGTATATATATATATACACATACATATACACACACATATATATACATATATATATATACACACATATGTATCAACACACCAAAGAGATTATGTACACAAACTTGGAATCAAAACCTTCAGTACAAACTGGAATGCAAAACAATTCAAAGTTTTCCAACATGCACCACCACAAATGGAGCGTAGCTGCTGGCTGTGGAGCCAACTCCTGCTGTTCCATGAGAGACAGGAGGGTTGAAGAGCTTGCCCTGTCCTACACATGAAAAGACTCAACTCCCCTCCAAGGCTGAATTTGGGACTTTCACCTCCCTTGGAGCACAGAGGACACCCCTGCCTGTGCATGTGGAAGTGTGAGGGCACCATTCCCCAGGTGAGTGTTTTCCAGAAAGCACATCCCTGAAGGTGCTGGAACAACTTGGCACATCCTGACAAGGTTTGGCAGAACAGGGATTGGGAAATGGAATGCCCACGTTTACAATCTATAAATTACGGACACTTGTATGTCCATAATCTCCAGTGAGGCTGGAGCTGCAAGTAGCAGGCAGGGTGCCCTGGGAATAACATTTTCATCCTGTCACATCACAACACAGGGCAGAATGTTTTGTACACCCACAACCTGAACTCAGGGCAATGTCACCTCCTCCTGGGGGAGAGAGCTCAAGGTTTAGCCTGATATTCCTATGGAGCTCTGGAAGGTCCAAGAGGAGAGTCTTCAGCCCCCAAACCCCAGAAAACAAACAGGAGTTAGGTACAATGGGAAAGTCTGATTTTCCCCCCTATCCAGCCAAGGAGCCTAGAGACATCTGTAAGCCAGATTTCTCTACCTCCACTGGGAAAACAAAATTAGAACCTTTCCACATTGTGGCTCTGAGTCTATTGCCAGCTTCTTTCCCTCCTCTTACCTGGCCCCTGCTGGGACTCAAAAACCATCTCTGCTGTGAAAAAGAAAAGCTTTCAGAAATGATGCTCACAGCTGTGCTTCTGTTCTGAGTGGTCCCTCTCCACAAGACAACTCAAGCCCAGAACTCCAGGCTCTCTCCTCTTGAAGCCCACTCTCCCCTCTCCTACATCCTTAGCAGTGATCAAGACTTACCTTTTTCACTGCAAAAATTAACATAATAGAGTAAAAAAAAAAAAAAAAAAAAAAAAAAAAAAAAAAAAAAAAAAAAAAAAAAAAAAAAAAAGGCCATGAGTATTTGTAACTATGACCCAGGTTTGTGCAGTTCATGTGTCTTCTGCAAGAGGATTCTTGTGCATGGCACGAGTCACTGCAAAACCACTCTTCTTCTGCAGGACAGCTGACATTTAAAGCACTGCTGGGCTATAAAATTCTCATCTTTGATGACTGGCTCATATTCTATATGCAGCCATTAACACCATTTACACTTCTTCCTGGAGTATTGTACCAAAGAATAAATGAGACCATTAAAGGCTTCTGTTCCTTTATTGGGAGTTCATGAGCACCTAAGGACACAAACCCTCTCTTGTGAAGTCTGGCAGACTACAGCTGCATTTCTGCCTGCTAGGAGAAGGAGGCATTTAAATTTTGTGTTAATTAAGTGCAGACTTCGACTTCTTTGTGAGAAAAATTGGTGAAGAATAGGTCCCACAGCCCGCACATCTATGAGGGCCCTACCACTAACCTCAGTTATTACTGGATCAAATCCTGAGTTAACAGATTCCTTTATTTCTGCATCAGCTGATGTGATAAAGAATATTATTGAGGGAAAAATATACATGCATCCACATTTTGAAAGAATTTTTACATAAATATATTGTATAAAACATCTCCAAAACATCTAGGATTGTGGGTGAAGGAACATTTGTTGAATGTATCCAAGTTAAAAAGTGTACAGTCACAAGAAAAAAAAAAAATCCTAATGTTCAAGATGTTGCAGATTACAGAAAATATTTCCTGGAATAATGAATCAGCTTTGCAATCCCAAGCAAAGGAAAATACAGCGTGACATAGCACCAAAATGGAGCCCTTGGGACTGTATTTATCCATGCATAATAAAGCTGGTTTTAATGGTGTTCAGTTGCAGCATGTTGTTCTCCTTTGGCACTTGAATTTGGAAATGAGAGGAACACTCTGAGTTCATCATTTTCCAGATGCACTGCACCAGAAAAGCACAAAGTATTTGAAGTGCCCTGATTGTACGGAGCTTCTGAAACACTGAGATGGCACAGCAGCCCTGCCAAATTCCATCCTGTGCCCTGAAAAGACCAAGGCAGGCTTGAAGGTGACTAAACGTTGATTATGGCAGCCCAACATTGCCTTGGTTTGCCTTCAAAAGGCTGAGATGGGGACACCACACAACTGGGACTGAAACAGGCTGAAAGTTAAAGCCAAGGAATGATGACTTTCCAGTTTAAGGCAAATCAGCTGTTTGCCCAGAGTAAAATACAGGAGTTTAGGTGTCCCACTGAGAAACTTTTTAAATCCCAGCAGGCATCCAAATATCTCTGTCAGGGTGGGTCAGGCCATCTCAGCTAGGACGTGAATGTACTGGATACTTCACTAAGGACTGGGTGTGCCTGGATTTTGGTGTTTTCTGAGGGCACACAGCATTTTTAGGAGGTTTCTGCAGCCTGCAGGACCAAACTATCAAGGGTTATGGAATATGGATAACACAAAAGAGCTGGAAACCCTGAAATCCTCCTCAGAGGTGAGAAACCCTCATGACTCTGAGAGGTAGAAAAAGACAGGGTCTGGTCATCTTGGCAGCTGTGTTTGTGAGCTGAAAAAGAAGAAAAGCCCTGAAACCAAAGATCACTTTTCTTGAAGAGCATCCACAACAGTAGGAGGAAGGCAGGACAACCAACGAGGGAATCATGGACATTCCTTAAGTTAATGATTTAATTCAGTATCAGAGATGGATGCTTTGGGCCTGAAAAGTGGGAATTGGCTGACTCTGTCAAGGTGAGAGTTGTGAAGGGAGCAGGGACCTGCCCATGGATCTCTTCAGCCTGAGTGCAAGCTCCAAAGACGCCAGTGCAGATAAAGATGAGCAGGCACCACACACTCTTCAGGCCCCAAGTTTTGTTCCAAAAATGCCCATCTTTGGTCCTGAAAAGAGTCCAGCCTGAAGAGAGTCCAGCAACACCTGCACAGCCTTGCTGTGGGAGCAAAGTGGTCTGTGTCAGTGTGCTGAAGGTCAGCATCCAACAGCCCAGAAACAACAGCAGGGCTGCTCCCCAGCCCTGGCAATGGCCTTGGATAATCATGAGTTCAGCACTTCACAGCAGTGGACTCTTGCAGCTGATAACACAACAAACTTCAGGCCTGGATGCCAAATCCAGAACAGGGAGGGGAGATGTGGCTTCACCACTGTCATGAGTGCATCATTTAACTTAGAATCACTCAGGTCTGGAACAAAAATCCCACAAACTTACAGTGGTTTACATTTCTGCATTGCGAAGTAAAGTGGTATTTTATTCTAGCAAGATTGGATTTCCATCATCTCCTTTGAAGTACATTACTCCAAAGCTTTAATGATGTTCCAGAACTGAAACGAAGTCCAGGCAAGAGTCATTAGTTCCTTCTGATCCCTGCTCAATCTGAGCATATTGTCCAGTTAAACTCCACACCACCCATTCTCCACTTGTTTAAGAAAGTTCAAGAAGTTCAGCTTCACCTTTTCTGGAAAGCAACCAATGCAATAGACAATAGTACCTCAATCCCATATATCTTCCCAACCTGCAGACTAAAAAGGAATAGCAAAGCATTTACCACTCAAGATAATTTTAGCATAAAGATTTCAGGTTATCAAGTTTTCTGAGAGGACAGAAAGTGATAAATGAGGGAACACTGAAGAACAATAAAGTGAAAGACAAACAGCGAGGAGAGAGAAACCTGTAGAAATAAAAGCTGGCGCAAGATAAAATTAAAACTTTGTTGTTGTTGTTTAATAGTTGGAGTTTTGATCATGATTTAACTTCCCTGAACAACCAGTGAAGATTCCCATGTTCCTGGCACAATGCTTCACTCACTCTCTGACTGGCACAAGAGCTGGTTGCTCTCAGAGTCAGCGTGTGTCTGCTCCCCAGTTATGCCTCCAGGAGGAATTAGCTGCCATAGGAATATCTACAGTTACAAGGCTGATGGAGGAAAAAAATGACACTTTTGCAGTGTGTCCCAGAAGGCATTAAATGTCTCTGACAAATCCCAGAGGCCAGAAACTCCAAGAACATCAGAGCAGCAGCAGAAGCTGGATTTGACGAGTAAAGGATCAGTGCTGGGGTGCTGTTTAGCAAACAGCCTTTCTGCTTCCCTTCCTTGGAATGTCCTCATGTGCCAGTTCTCCTGACAGAATCCTCCCAGGAGCTGCCTCCTGCTGACAGATGTAACACCAGGACTGGGCTGAAGTGAGGAGGAGCTGGGAGAGGCAGCCTCCCTGATTTTCTCAGCTGTCCTCTCACTTTGCTGGGTGCAATCCTTCTGTCTTCAGCAGCCAAACACTGAGCAACACTTTTAGGGCACCCTGAGAGGAATTCAAACCAGTTATCAAATCTAGTTGTACTGACACATTTCACTGCTACTGTCAGGAGGAAATCCAGTCTAAGCCCCAGTTTTTTAGTATCTGCCCCACTACAGAACCCTGTTCGTAGATTTCTGAAGAACAAAACCCCCACCATTTAATGCAGAGGCAATTAATACTGCCTTGAACTGATTAAAACTTGAACAAGATCTTCAGAACAAACCAACAAACCAACAGCCCCACTACAGAACCCTATTCCTGGATTTCTGAAGAACAAAAACCCCACCATTTAATGCAGAGGCAATTAATACCACCTTGAACTGATTAAAACTTGAACAAGATCTTCAGAACAAAGCAACAGCTGAGAACAGATCCAGTCCTGCTCATCTCCCATGTAAGAACATTTCAGATGAAGTCTCAGCATCTGGTCCAGCCTGCAGCAGTTGCACCTGTCCCACTCCTCAGGGACAAATCAGGAAAAACTTGCTGCAAAACAAGCTAGGAATTCCCAAGTGATGCATGGCAGATTCAATGCTTCTTGCATAAAACAGCGTCTGGGCAAGATCTGGATGTATTCCACAGTATTTATATCTGAAGGTCCCCCCTCTTCTCCAAAGAATTAAAGAAGGAAACCAATGAAGGAGAATGCAGCAACTGCAGCCTGGTGTTGATCAGTAGGTTCTTCTGAGCACAGGGGTCAACAGGAGTCCCTGATCCCAGTCTGCTGTCACCATATGGCTCAAAAACAAGTCTTTAAATTGATTTGGGTTTAAGAGTTAAGATTTTGACTATGAAAGCCTTCATGTTCCTGTACAAGAATGGAGTATTGTACAGATCCCATCACAGAGATATTCAGCTGATTGTGCAGAGCCAGGTGGCTCAGGATGTGCTGCTGCCCCACCAGGTCTTGTGTCATCCCTGTCAATCCACTGCAACTTTGTCTGATATCACAGAGACCATGGGTTGAGTCCTCTTCCAAAATTCAGTCAGGAATAACCATTATATTCCTGGTGTAACACTTTTTCCTTTTGTAAAACCAGAGAGTTGGGAGGAAAAAAAAGGCCTATTGATCGCCATGATCAAACTTGCAATTAAACCCCAGGTAATGCTACAAATGATGACTTGCATTCCAATATGAAAGAAGAGTGTCAGAGTTGTCTAAAAGAAATGTTCATGTCCAGGAATTGTCCTAGACAAGCCATGACCACCTGGAAACATCTGACCCCTCTCCTTGGGAATGTGTCTGCCACTGGTGGGCTTGGTTTGGTGACAAACCACCTGGTCTGTGCTGGCCTTGCACCACTGGGAAATGGGTTGGAGAGGCTCATGAGGACAGATGCCAGCAGTCTTTCCATGTGCTTTACAAGTATAGACAAGTTAGTTCCATTTGTAGCTCGTTTCTTTTTGTGTTTGTTTTTCTTCCCCCTATGGATTAATTCCCGGTGCTTCCAATCCCAATTGTTCTCAGAAAAGAAAAAGGATATTGGGGAAGAAAACCCCTTGAACAAGCTGAAGTGGTAAAAAAAGACAGGGAACAACAAAAGGGACAGGAAGGAATGGAGAAGTGCAGTCAGTTGGCATATTGTGCATAGAAAGCAACTTTTACTCGCTCGATCTGGTGGCAGAGTTTGATGGCTGGACCCAGCTTCAGCTCCATGCACTCCTGCACTGTGGGCAGTGTCAGCAACAGCAGGGCCTGGCCATCGATGTCCTGGGGAAAGAAACACAGGGAAAATGGTTTTGTTTGTGGACTCTGGAGGGCAGAATGCATAAGCAAGTTTGGAGGAACAGGAAGGGCAGTTTGCCCTAAAAAATTAAGTTATTTTATCCTCTGCTTTTTTCTACCACTTTGACACTGCCCATCTCCTTTCCCTGAGATACAACGTGTTTTTTCAGAAGTTGTCTAGTGTCTCTTCATAGGTTCTCACATTAACCCCCAGCTTGGGAAAAGCCTCCCAGCTGCTGAAATAAAGGATCACCTAAAGAAGACTGCTGAGTCCACAGAGATCTGATCAGTCCCATTTCATGCCCAATGAAGTGAAACAAGGGGCAGGCTGCAGAGAGACACCAGAAGACACAGGAGGGAGCTGAATGGAGAAACTGATGCTGGTCCCACTGCCAAGTCAGACCCTTTCCCCACCTCCTCTGGCACACAATTTGCTTAGCACAAGTTTATGTCTGCCTTGCTCCATGCTCTGTACCCAGATTCACCCAGGACCTGACTTGTTCCACTGCTGAATGACCAAGACAGGGCCCTGGACCACCCAAAGCCCTTGCAATCTCTGATGTCCCACAATCCCAGAATGGTGCAGGGTGGAAAGCACTTCTGCAGGTCATGTCTTCCCCAAGCATAACTTACACCAAACTCCATGAACCAGCACCCCAGGTGAGCAATTTTACTGTGAACTCCTGCTGGCTTTATGACCCTCTTCTTAATGAAGAGTTCAAGGTCTCTTTATTCTTTAATGGACTGAGATGATCAGGCCACAAAAATGCTTCTTACCCTTTAGGGAGGATCAGAGTCTATGCACAACTCATAGCCAAAATAACTCCTCTGATAAGGCAGCATGGGACATAAGGAGGATTTAGACACTTGAAGTGCTGCTTTCATCAGGACTATCCACAGTTCAGGTCCATCCTCTACTGAAGGTTGATGGCACAGACCATTGCACCAGGGTTTCACAAGGAAAAGCTCCAGTCATCTGGAGCTTTGATTCAAGTGTTTGATTCAAGCCCCTATAAAACTCTGGCAAAGGAGAGACAGGGTTGGCTTCCAAGCCCTGGCGTTGTTCCAGGCTGGTTAACAAATGGCTGGAGCTCACTGTGACACAACAACTGCAGCACCCTGCTCTGGAGAGTTTCACTTGCTCCAGACTCACCCTCCACCTTCTCCCAGCCCCAGCAGCTGGTGAAGAATCAGAGACAGTTCAATGAGCAGCTGGCCACACCACTGACTAATTAACCACACTTGCTTCTTCCTAACTACGGCTCGTTAGTGCTGCCCTTTACCCTCAGCAGTGGCTGCTACTCATTAGCCAAGGAATGGCTCTTTCCAAGTAAATTTTACACACACATTGGCTTGAGATGAAGATCACTGGTTTCTGCTCTTGCAAACCTATCTGCTTCATGGGGAGAAGACTGGCATCTCCTAAATTTAGGTCATCCAAGGCCTGACTAGCACATCTTCAGAGGAACATCGTTAGGAATTAGGTGTCTACACACTTGGGACATCTAGGTGTTAATGGCAGAATTCAGACAGCCAGTTTGGGCTTCAAGCAGCACTTTTCTGCTTCCCAGGGCAGTAATTTAGAACAGGATGGAACCCATGTGGCCAGGAGAGAGCCTGGTATGCACCAGGAAACCATTACCTGTTTTTACACTGAGGTTCCTACCTATGGGACATCAGTATGGCACTGTGGACCCTGGCATGAAAGGACTAAACCTTCTGCTTTCCACAAGGACTTTTCACAAGGCAATTGAGTTTCTGGACTCTCTGAGGATCTGGCATGGCTCTGACTCAAATTTCTAAGGGTTTTCATGCCTTGCCAAAATTGGTGTTATAACCTGGCCTGATGGATCTGAAGTCTGGTCATGATCTCTTTACCAAACCCCCAGGCCCAGCCAGCAAGGTGGGATGTGCTGTAACACAAACAGGCACCACAGACACAAAGGCACAAGTGACAAAATTACTTCTACCTGCTCCTGAAATATTTTGGCAAGTGGGGCACAGTCGGTGAGTTTAATAAACCTCACGACATCAGTCACAGTCCACTCCAGTGGGTTACTGTCCAGAACAAGCTTCTCTTCCTCTTCCTGCTTAATTTCCTGTGAGGAAAAAGATCACAGAATCTCCAGACTGGAAGAGACCCTCAGGATCATCAAGTCCAACCCAACCCTAACCTCAACTAAACCATGGCACCAACTACCACATCCAGTCTTTTCTTAAACACATTCAGAGATGGTGAATCCACGACCTCCCCAGGTAGACCATTCCAATACTTTATTACCCTTTCTGTAAAACACTCTTTCCTAATATCCAGCCTACATTTCCCTTGGCACAGTTGAGGCTGTGTCATCTCATTCTGCCAGTGCTGCCTGGAGAAAGAGACCAACCCCACCTGACTACAACCACCTTTCAGGGAGCTGTAGAGTGATAAGGTCAATTCTGAGTCTTCTCCAGGCTAAACAACCCCAGCTCCCTGCTATAACAAAGAAAGTCCTTCATAAAGCAAACTACCTCCTGTGGAGAAACAGGGGTGCTCTCCTCAGACCCGCAAGGTTTGGCGCTGAAGGTTAATTTAGGAGGAACTCCGCTATGAAATGGCACACGCTCACCTCCTTGGCTGGCGCGCCCTTCTCTGCCTCGCCGCCGGAGTGTGGCTGGGCTCTGCGGCTCCGCCGGGCCCTCTCCGCGGCGGGAGGCCTGTCCAGCTCGGTGCTGCTCCGCAGGGTGACCGCTCGCCGCGGCCTGGCCGAGGGCACCTCTGCTGAGGACGTGTCCGTCTGGTCATCGCGCAGCTCCGAGCTCGTCTCCTCGCTCCCCGTCTCGTCCTCCATGGCGTCCGGCTCCTCGTCCTCGCTCTCCTGCGCAGACAAGCAGCACGGGAGGTGGGCACGGCAGCAAGGCCGAAGGCACGGGGTCACACTGCACTGCCACGGCCGTGCTGGTCTGGGGTAAGGTTTATTTTAACCAAGTGTCCTGGGTTGCAATGCAAGATGTAACTAAAGGTATGTATTCTGATACCATCTGTTCAAACCAGCTGGGGAGGTGTTTTTCTCTCCTGTGACCCATTCCTCGTGACTTTGGGGGGAAGGGGGCAGGTGTCCTCTGTTCATGGGCAGTGTTCTTTATCCCTTCCAGGACCCATCCTCCCTGCAGGGGATATCTGCTGTTCATGGGCCATCGAGGCTCACTGCATGACTGATAAAATTACATCATCCCTTTGGGAGATGCTCCACCCAGTGGGAGGAGCCCAGCATTCCCACCTGGATAAAAGCTGAGATTTGGAACACCAGGACAGCCTGTCTGCACCAGATTCCCAGAGTAAGACCAAACCCATCTCACCACTACTGGACCTTCAGAGGAAAACTGCACCCTTATACAGGATCATCTCTACTCCAACAGAACCACATCTGTCACTCCAGGAGGACTTGACTGGTCAACAGGGTGTCAGGCTATATTCTGACTCTGTCAGTGTTTTCTTTTTCCTCTTTTTGTTAACTTTTTTTTGTACTACTACATTTTTAATATTCCTAGTAAAGAACTGTTATTCCTATTACCATATCTTTGCCTGAAGGCCCCTTAATTTCAAAATTATTATAATTCAGAGGGAGGAGGTTTACATTCTTCATTCCAAGGGAAGCTTCAGCTTTCCCTGGCAGACACCTGTCTTTTCCAAACCAAGAAACCAAATCACCTTGTTTTCTTACAGCACTAAGTGAATTAGCCCTCAATTTAGATTTGTTACAAAATGCAGAAGAAAAAAAAAGTACGTGGCAGGAAATTCTTTTCCTCCTCCCAACTAAAGGTCAACAGCAATAACTCATCTGGCATGAAATGTTCCTCTCTTGGGCTGGTATCTCAAAACAAATGGAAAATACTAAGAGGACAAAATGAAA
The DNA here is from genome assembly GCA_013401135.1 of Cettia cetti. NCBI lineage: Eukaryota > Metazoa > Chordata > Aves > Passeriformes > Sylviidae > Cettia > Cettia cetti. The sequence continues at coordinate 13,251 of VZUI01052795.1, forward strand.
TTCAGGTTGACTGAGTTGAACTAAAATCAGAAACAGGCTTTACTTTAAATTTCACATTGCTTAAAATTGGTTTGCCTGTTACTTGTCTTGAAAAAAGGGAAATTTTGGTGCCTTTTGAAAATGTTTAGATGTTCTAGACAGCACTCTTTTAGTGACATTTCTGCAGACCTCAGGACAGAGGATTTCAGCCAGATTTCCCTGCTTTCAGCCCAACACTGAACCGCTGGAGGTGAAGCCGGAAGTTCCATTTGAAGTATTATACCAGATTCTTGTTATTTCTGTCACACAGGGCTTATAAGCACTCACCAAGTGATGGAAACTGTGCATTTTAACTTTATATACATATAACTTGCCCAAATGGCTTTGACAGCTTATCTCTGATCCAAGTGTGAGCAGACACCCAAGGCCACATGCCCAGGTCTTGAGTGAAAGAGCAATTTAGACAAAGATGCATTGGCTGAAAGGTTGAAAAACTTGGCTAATGGCTGATTTAGGCTTAACATAAGTTTAAGTTCCTTTGAAGCAGGTATAATGTAAGGAAATGAAGCAGAACTATATCTAAAAGAGGACCAAGCCATGAAGATGCAGGTAATCAACTGAAAGCTGAATAAAATAACCTACTCTAGCTGAAGTAGAGGGAATTTAAGTAAACCAATTTTATTTCACATTGCACAAAGCAGCAATCACTGGCACTCAGCTAAGGAAGTGAAACCACACATGAGCTCTGTTATTGTCACCATGGGAAAAGCCCCCAGAAAACAGCTCACACAGAACTAAGTCTATTCCAGGTTTAATTTGGACATGAATCTTTGCTGAGGCTCAGACCCTGTTGTATCACACAGCAGACTGGAAAGACTGAGCCCTCAAATTCCATGTATTTGGGACACAAACCATTTGCTTGTATGCTAAGGCTTGATGTTGTGAGCCAAAAAAATCAGGAATAGTTAATGAAAAAAATAAAATTCCTTGAAACCACAACGGCTATGAACTATAACTATTTATTACAATACTTGGAGATCTTAGACGTGGATCACAGAGCTCCTTCACTCAGCTAAATGCTGTGCAAAGTATTAAACAGGCTCATCTGCCTGCTTTTAAGGAAGAAAATAGAATGAAGAGATATAATTAGGCAGCATGTCAGCCAGTGAGCATTGGGAAGGTGGGAGCAAAAAAATCTGCTTGCTACCTGTGAAATGGACAAGGTAAAAACCCCCAAAGTGCCCCAGTGAAAACAGTTTGACCTTAGAAGAAACGAACAGCAGGGAAGGATCCAAAATAGAAACTGGAAGTGTTCAGGTGTGCTGAGAAGCCCCACAAAAGGAAAATGGAAAATGAGGGACAAGAAGAAGGCACCAAGGAGTTTTTGCTGATATACCCCAGTGCAACACAAACCTCTGCAGAGCCTGCAGCATTGGAATCCACAGCTGATGATCTTCTTTTCTTCTGCACAAAGATGGATTTCCGCCTCTTCCTGCGTCTGGCTGGCTTGACATGGCCACTTTTCATGTTGTTATTTTCCCCAATTGGTGGCTTAATTATTTTTTTCCTCTTCCCATAATAATAAGCTGGAGAAATGAAGCACAATGCCCATTAAAAACTTTAACCACCCAAAGAAAGGAACCTTGTCTTGCTCCTTGCTACAGGTTCAGGATTGTAAGAGCAATTTAAACTTTAAAACACACTGATTTGGAAAAAAAAAATGTACAGTATAAATAGGTCATGTTGGACTAGCAGAGAGTGCTACAGCTCTTATGTATCCAAGTTTATTGATGAAGACTTCAGAATTTAACAATGTGTTTAGGCAGAGCTGAGCAGTGATTTGTAGGGAAAGAAGCCAACAAGCTGCAGATTTGATCCAATGTGTGAGGTAACAGTAACAGACACCCTTCCACTTGCTGAAGTTTTCAGCAGAGAGGGGAGAGGGCCAGCTCTCCTCAATCATGTACAGAGGAATGGGTTTTTATTACTTTCAACTATTTTGTGGCCCAGGATGAAGTTAAGGATGTGAGAGTCCTCTGACCTTACATTAAATGTTTGTATCAAGTGCCTTGTGACACGCTCTAGGGAATGAAAGACACTCTGTCCTTGACCAGCAAGGGTATCCCAGGACAACTAAAATGGCACTTGGCACTCATGCCAAAGCTCATAGCTGAAGTGAGCCTTACAGCAAATCAGTGGAGTTTTGAGGAAAAATCCATCCAGTCACATAAACCATCAACTTTGAGATGGGACAACCTCAGCTGGAGCTCCCCCAGCTGCTCTCCTTCAGCTCCCCATTTGCCAGGAGCCAGGACTCCAGCTCAGGTGTAGAACTCCACAGAAACCCATCCCCAGTGATCTCAGTACCCCCCTGAGCATGCTGCTCCTTTTACTCTGGCACCAAACTCAAGAGAATTGCTGTTGATCAATTATACTGCTTTTTGAAACCTTTGTGGAAGAAGGACAACACTCACTTCCACTTTCCTGACCTGTTCAAGAGCCAATAACACCAGTAATATTGACAACAAAAAGCACTGAACACAAACAACAGCCTTCCTGAACAGGCAGGGTCATGTTTAAATATTAAATCCTCTGAGTAGACTGCCAGTGTTCTCAAATCTTGCAGCACCTCAGCAGTGTGATTCTGGACTGTGATGAGTATGCCAGAAACTCTTTACCAAGAGGTTTCATCTCACTTAACAAAGCTGTCCCAGATGTAGGAAGTTAAAATCTCAGTCTCCCACTGCAGTTTCTTTTTATGTGCTCCTTGTGTTAACTTTAGATACGAAGAAAAGCTAAGACATCCAAAAAGTGATGATGTTCAAACAGATGTATTTGGACAAAGTGAGAGGGATTGTTTTCTGGTACAGGATTCTAAAGGAACCTGTGGTGGCCTCAGGATTAAATAACTACTTTTAGATGAGACAAATCCTCATCAGTATTAACATATCACACAACTCCTGTTCTTCACCACACACCATCTCCCACTTCTCTGGTTCCCAGCCGGCACCAAGAGGCATTTTTCCAATACTCACTGTACTTGGTTTTGGTGTGGATGGAGCAGTTCTCAGGGCAGACTTCAGCCACCAGCACAGGGCTGAAGAGGTTGGGGCAGCACTCGAGCTTGGCACAGACCCTCCTGCAGAAATCTGCCACCTGGTCTGACGTCCGCACGATCTTCACGGTCGCTCTGTACGTCTTCCCTCTGTACCTAGGGAGGAGCACAGGACCCCACGTCACCCAGCCAGCAAAATCCTGTGTTGTTACAGAGCAGACTCCCCTCTGCCAGGGAGAGACCCTCCCCAGGGACTTTTGGGAGAGCGTCTCTCTTGAGAATGCAGGAAAAACTACTTTTTTTAGTGGCTCCATTTCAGATGGACTCGAGGAAGGAAAGAGTGAAATAAATTGAAGGTGTGGACATAATTTGGGAAGGAATCTATGGGCACACTGGATATATCTACCGATAGGGCAAGAGAAGGAAAAAAATCTCAGTAGGCTTGGTAGGGATTCTATATAGGACAGCAAGCCCTTACTGTGAACTAATGCAAAGTTTTTGGGAGAGGGATGCAGTCTCTTTCATATACTGACCCATGTTCAGATGCTTCTACACCTTGCAAAGCTTTCTGGCCACCACCCTGTGTTTAGACTGAACTCTCTAAGACCCCAGTGCACTTTTGATTTTCTCTATTGCCAACTTTCCTGCTCCCATTCATGTTCCAGCTCCCAACAATCCCCAAGACTCGTGGTGCCAGCTGTGGCTATCAGGACACACTCATTGTGAAGAAGTATCTGGGTGAAACAACAATCTGCTAAGCCAGGACCAGATGACTTCACCACTCTGAGATGTGGACACTACAAAGCCTGAGGAAGCCATCAGGAGTCTCTGGAGTTATTTAACAGGGCTGCAGCAACAGGCCCTAAAAACTGATTCCTACAGGGAATGCCTGGAGCAGAAACCTGCAATGAAAGGTTTGTCTTAAATTTGCTATGCCACTAAAACATTTATGTCAGTGTTTCATATGAACTGTTTCTGGGCGATAAATGGCTGAGAAAGATACAGTTACATCCCTGCTGTACTACACTGTAGATGTGAACCCTGGAAAACCAATTATCCCTGTAATTTATTAAACAGCAACAGCAAGCTGTTGTAAACAGTGAGATAAGGTTTTTAAAACATCTCTTACGCATCCTGAGGAATGCAACACGAGAGACAGCCATGCCAGAGCCCCGTGCTGGAATTACAAATGTGCTCAGAGGAGGCAAAAGTAACACACAACAAAAGAGGAAGAGGCAACAACAGTGGAAGAAAGATTACTGGATGGGAGGCAAGGAAAGACAAAGATACAGTCACCAGGAAAAATGAAACAAAGCATTTGTCAGTGTATTAATATCTGCAGTTTCCTAGCAGCTGCTGATAGATATGGGAGAGGAAGAGAAGGAGGTGGTGAAATAAAGATGTGACCAGAGAGCTAAAACATTCAGGCAGCTCCTTCTGGAACAAAGGGGTGTGGGAAAAGGGTTTGAAATTGTGGCACATGAAGTGTTATAATGGGGAAACCCAAGTGAAACTTGGGTCTGAGAACAGCCCAGTCCAACCATCCTCAGGTTGCAGTCCAAATTATCACCTCAGCATAAAATCTGAATGAGCATTCCTGCAAGGTGCCAGGCTCTGATAGCCCATCTGGTGCCAAGACAATCCTGGATTCATTCACTTGAATGCATGAATGACTCAATGAGCCAACTTTTTACACACCCTGAAAGACCTGGACAGATGCTGTAAAAAAGGAAAAAAGTATTCCTTTCAGGTACAGAGCACTGTTATGATCCCAGCTTCCCTGTGAAACATCTGCAGAGGCAGGCTGGCTGAGGAGGGTTTGGCAATACCTAACAGCAAACCCACCAAATGCCACAGGCATTTAAATGCATCTACTTATAAAAGCTTTACATTTCTTTTCAATGTGTTTGAAAAGACTCCTGCACTTACTACTTCTCCAGGAGCCATTGAAGTTTAACAACAGCCTGGATCGTTGGTCAGTGAGTCTGTGACAGGCTGCAGATTTCACTGTGCTGCTTTCATCAGGACCCAAATAACTCTGCTTGGACTAAACCAGCACTTCCAGACAAGTACCAGCCTCGAGGGTCCCCATACTGGAAGAATCATGGCACAGGGAGCACCTGTACCTACACCTCATGTGCCTATACCTCATTTTATGTCCGGATGCATCTGAATTTAACTCACATTTATTTGTCCTTGTTCTGACTTTCACCACTAGGATGAAAAGACTGCATCTGGTTTTGTTTCCCTGCAAAAGCACTCTAATCAAATTGCCTCTTGATCTTCTTTCTTATGAGCTAAGAAAGCTGCCTGATGGGTATTATTCAAGGATGGCTGACTTTTTCTAACTGTGTGCTTCCTATTGTGTTTGGCTGCCCAGGAAGGACCCATTGTACTACAGTGCCTGCTGAAAGGAAAAGAGGAAACTAGGAAAATGAACAACTGACTGATTTCATAGTCTGCTTTGAATGCAACACACATTTTAATTAACAGAGAGGATGGCAAAATGGGGATCTTCATGACTGCAGCAATCAGTCTCAATAACCCAAGGTGTTGGTACTGGCCACAGCAATATTTTTTACATCATTTTGGTCTTGGCAGCACCACTTTCAACTATAAAACAAGTTCTACTAATATTTTCCATATTCCTCACCCACTAAAGATTTTTAACACAGGCACCACCAAATGTAATCTGAGCTGTTTCTAGGACAGCCATGTGGAAGGAGCTCCTTTGTCAGAAAACCTTTTCCATTAGCATCTCTCAAAAAGTTACCAACTACTGATGCTCCTATTTATGTTTTTATAGCAGGGCTCCTATCTTCTCAAACACTTGCAAGCAGCAAGTATCTGCATGCACAGCATGGCAGCACTGGAGACTTGGAAAATTGCTGTATCAAGAATAATATTTTTGGTTTGCTTAGAAATTGCTGTTCTTTTTCAAAAAAAGATTTTTCAGCTAAAACCAAAGGAATCTTTGTTTCCTCTTCCCCCTTCTCTGCCCTCAGAGCCCAAACTCAGAGAAAACCTTAAGGCTGGAACTATTTCCATGAAAAATACACTTGCTGATCCATGAGCAAAAATATTAAATGAACAGCACTTTGCAAGAAAATTCTTTTGTTGAAGCTCCCTAAAATAGATTAGAGGTCCATGAGAACATAGTGCCTTCTAGAAGCTCCAGTTAGTGACTGCTGTGTGATGACACAGAAAGTCTTGTGCTGAAAAACTTCAAACAGCAAGAACATTGAGAACCTCATTTTCAAAAAAGTCCCTTCTAAGACGTTCTGACAATTCTTGAGATTCATTTGAACAACTCAGTAGATAAAAGTATCAATTTCCTTTTGGGTGACTGAAAACTCCTTTCTATTCTTTGCAAGAAATTTCTATTACATCTGTCTACCTTAAAGTCTGCCACACATAAGGAGTTAACTTCCTTCAAAGCTATTTAATCATCCAGTGGCATTTTGTACTCTTGAACACAGGATTCAGAAAGGGCACTGGAATGCTCTGGTTGTAAGGCCTTGTCCCGTTAGTCTCCTTCTGATTACAGAAATAAAAGGTTTAAGTCATTCCACTGATCCTGGTTTGGAAAGCCTTGTTCCAAATGATCACAAATTAATTTTCACTGCTTCTTCCTCAACCCCAAACCAGTCACCTCATCACATCAGGTACAACTCGCCCTTTGCTTCTTGCCAGTCCCCTACTGGTCCTGCATGTTCTCAGAAATAGCTTTGTAGAGGATTTGGTTAATAACCTTTCCAGGAAAGTAAAGCTGACAGCCTGTAGTTACTTGGATTCTTCTTCTTGCCCTTCCTAAGGAGGGGTATGATAACTGCCTTTTTCCAAAAATTAGGATTCTCCCCTCGTCCTCATCAACTTCCAAACACGTCAGCGAGTGGCCTTGCAATGACATTGGCCAGTCCTCCCAGGCAGAGCTGGCTGCATCCCAACTGCTTCCATGCATTTGTGCACATCCAGTTTGCTTCCAGCGTCCTTAGATTCTTTTCCACCCTCTGTGGGTAACACTTTGCTCCCTCAAACAGGATCAGGTCCCTGGGAAGCCTGAGAGCCAACCCTTGCTAGCAAAGGCTGAGGCAAAGAAGATTTCCAACACCTCAGCCTCACCTATCACAAGTTACAGGCAGCCTTCTAAAGCAACTGCAGTGAAAAGGTTTTCTTTGAAATGCAGCCTCATAAATAAGCAATGATGTCTGGCAGAGGGGTAAATATCCCTAGAATTCAGGTAGTGGATTTGAGCACCTCTCAGAATTTCATTTAATGAAGAAGTCCAGCAATACTCATTTTTATTATTTTGATCAACTGGGCTTCATATAAGGCCCAGGAAATAACTTTCTGCACACACTGCTTTTGTTTATGTCCGAAGTCCTGCAAAAATGGTTAAATCCAAGCAGCCCCATCATCAGCCCTCAGAAATGAAAACCCTTGAAAAGCATTAAGTCCCTTAAGCATTTTATGTAAAACTGGGAAGGCAAGTCAAGATGTAGGCAACAAACTTAAGAGCATCAAAACTATAAGGGTTGAATGCCGACAGCTTCAACTGGCCCTCATGGGAACTCAGGAGGATCAAGCCTGACATTTCTAACTCATCATCACCAATAAATCAGGTTTGACTCTTCTCACACAGAGCCAGCAGCGCTGATGGGAAACAGCTGCCATCACACACTGCAAACACATCTCTCTGGACAATCTAAATTGTTTTATCTTCTTTGCAAGGTGAACGTAATTGATTCCACAGTGGTCACTCATGACTGCAGAGTGAAGCAAATGCAGGCTACCCCAGGACTGAGATAATGCATTCCTGGCAGTGCAAAACCTTGCATTTGGGACAGTGGGAAAAGAAGCCTTCTCTTCACTAATCCTTTTGCTCTACCTTACTGCAGGCACTGCAAACAAACAGCACTGCCAAGATCCAAGGAGGTGCCAGTCCACATCAGAAAGGAGGTGACACGATGTGTCCCATCATAGCTGGCTCTGGAGCTGTCATCCTTACCAACAGCAACCATTCAGAGCCCATGGAGCTGAAGTTGCTCACTGCAGGTCTCTGCTGCTCATTCTAGGTCTCTGTTAAAGATTCTGGAGCACTGTCACACCTGGTGGAAGGTATCATGTGCTGTTTGTATGTTCCACAGTATCTGGTTTCATGACTGTGTTTTCTTTTCTGCTCCTGAAGGACCAAACGCAATTAAAACTTCTGGATGGAGCAACACAAGCAAACTAAAGGAGGAAAAAAGAAGGAAGTCCTAGGGTAGCCAGACATGTCAACCCTCTGCCATCTGCTCTTAAAAGTACTCAAACTACCCACAGGCAAGCTGGCACGGCCACCAAGCACTGCTCTGTGAAGAGATCAGCTGCAGAAGCCAGAGAGCTTCAGGAACAAGATGCTGTCCGGCCCCATGAGCTTTGTCTCCTCAGGGGCCAGAGGGCAATGCCACACTGGAGGAGAATCCATTGCTGTTCTCAGAAAGCACTCAAAACTTGCTGTCCTGGCTCTGAGCCCGTGATGACCCATTCTGTGCCTTAATCAAGTTGAAAGATGGAGCCTGACTCCCTGCAGGGCTGAGGTTGATGCCTGCTGGGGCAGCCAGCACACAGGAACACGTATGTGGACTGTGACTGGGGGCCAACAAAAAATACTATCATGGATGGTCAGTTAAACATTTTCCAGGCTGTCTCCTATTAGAAATATGGGTTACAGCAGCCTTAATAAATAGATATTTCTGCTTCTGCACAAGGCAGATCCCAACACTCAACTGGGAAACTCCAACAAAATACTACTCAGGATACTGCTAATAGGAAAACTGCCAGTAAGTTCTTTTCAAGAGAGGATGTTAAGTAATATAGGGCATTACAACTTGATTTCACAACTGCTAAGTACCTGTAGGAGTGAATTATCTGGTATTTGTAGCACAAGATGTGTAATCCTGGAATCAAGGAAAACCAGGTCATGGACAAAGACTTGTTTGAAATGAAAATCTGTATGCGTGAAGTTGACTTTTAGACTTCCATTCACAGCATCTCCACTGACAAACACAAAAGCCTGGCATTCCACATGGGTGAAAGAAGCAAATTAAACATAGGATGTTTCTAGTAGATTTTCATTTTTGTTTGCAATCCTCCTTCAGGAAAGCATTTTAAGTATATGCAGAGTAAAAGTTCTCAACTCCCTCCCTCAACCAGAGAAAACATGAACTCTCTGCAATATCTGCATGGGCAAAGATCAAATACAGTAGCCATCAATAGTGCTGTGTTTGGCAGCTATTCATATCAAATAACCAAGAGAAAATTGCTTTTCTTTGAAAAGGAGTTACAGAGTTCAGTACAAAGGGTGAGATTCACTGCATTTAACTACAGTACTTAAAAAGTCAAGGTGACCATTAGTCAACAAAGAGAGCTTTCTTCAAAGAAATATTTGTTGACATCCATCTTCAAGTGGGAAGAATTATTCTTCAGAAGCACCCTGGAGAGAGTTCAGGTGAGACTACCCTCTTTCACACAGACAATGGTTGTTGAAATACATCCTAAGTATAGTGCCCATTACATAAAGAAGACATAAAGAGGTAGATTTTAACGCTGGAAGGAGGAATTCAGTATTCTTTGGTGCTGTTTAGAAGAGAATTGAAGAATATATTCTAGAAAGGCATCAAATTTTGACCTGAATCTCTGATTTGCTACCACTTTGCCATAATCACACTCTATTAAAAAAATGTGTCCCTGCTAATTTGTTTGAACTTTTTTTGGTGCAGTTTTTCCTGCATTAGCCTCACAGAGTCTAATTTAAAAGCAGCAATACTCCTCCATTTAGAAAGCCAGGAATTGAGTTCATTCAGTAACAGACAAGCTTATAAGAACAGCTTATCATAAAACTCAGGACTTGACTTCATCAAAAACTGGATGGCTGCTTGGAGAAAGACAATAGAAATGAACCGTTCAGGTGAACATTTCATTTCTGAAGTTGCTATGGAACGAGTCAAATAATTCAATGAAGCAAAACGATAATTAGAAAAAGTAAAACTCTCACAATAGGAAAAAAGACCCTTTTCTTACCTTTTTTTTTCTTTTTTTCCCTAGTGAGTTCCCTTTCTGAAACCTCCCAAATAAAAGAACACACACTGAAGACTTACTTTGCTTTAAGTGTTTCCTCCTGGAAATTCCACTGAGGGTCTTCCACAAGCTGCAGTTCTCGTAAAACACTCCCTGGCTTGTAAGCTGCATTGATCACCATGCTGAGAACCTATGGGGAGATAAGACCAACAACAATGATGGCTTTAAAAGTAGTCCTTGACCACACTGAATATGGTCCCAGTTTCTGCACAGGCAAGCGTGGCTTGCAGGTGCTTGTTTCTGTCCTGGTAGTGCTGGAAGCAAAGAGGAGGGGTGCAAGAATGGATCATTGTTGCCATATTATAGATAACAGCCGAGTCTGATAAGGTAACTGCATTAAAAGATGCTGTTTTACCCCAAAAATCTGCTAACCAGTAATTCTGTCTTTGTAGCAGACCCTTTCACTCAAAGCAGATTGCACAGACTGCATCCATCATGGACCAGTTTAATAAAAAAATGAAAACAGAAACAGTTCTCAAGGCACAACCAGGTACAGATCATGTGCACTACCACACAGTGAACACTGAAGGGGAAATTCACACATCTGAGGTCAGCAATGCACTTAAGAGCCTGAGAGTTGTGTGCCTTGACTGTATTAACAGAATAGTAATGAAATCTCCACAAAAAGAGTTTGCAGGAGGTGTGCCTGGAACCCAGTGTGTGTCCACTCTGTGCGAGAGAACACACGTGCCAATCCTTTTAATCCAAAGTCACTGAGGATAAAAATGATTCCTGCTATTGGCTCAGGAAATCCAAGCTTTAATAGCCTACACTTGGCATAGGGAGAAAAACACAAGGAAAACAAATCTCTTAACAGCACCAGACCGTGTGTTTGAACACTCTGCATTGTATGCACATGAATGATCCCACAGTGAGTCTGGACTGGTTTTCATCTCATTTAGCTCTTTACCTAACGCCTGCTCTTAATTCCTTGGGGGCCTGCAAGTGATTTCAGTATGATGAACATTGAGTTCACCCAGCACCCAGAAACACAGTTCACCAGAAATGAAAAAATAACTAGGTCATACTGCAGTGACCAATGTGTTCATGTTTGTTTGGTTGTTTTTTTCTGGGTTGGTTTTTTTCCCCCCCTCCAAATCCAGCAACCTGAGGATTTGTTAGCTCTTTGAAAAGCCTACAGGATTAATCATTTTCACATAAGGGCTTCACTTAATGCTGCAGAGCACTCTGTAAAATGGCACTGGCTGGAGTTGCTTGGATAGGCTATCTGCTAGAAGCAAAATTTAATTTATCATTGGGCCCTTGGAAACATTACTCAAACCACTCCTCAAAAAAGTCCAATTAGGGACACCAAACACTGACAGAGGGTAGATTTAGACTGGATATGAGGAAGAAATTCTTCCTTGAGAGGTGACGAGGTCCTGGCACAGGTTGCCCAGACAAGCTGGAAGCGTTCAACGCCAGGTTGGACGAGACTTGGAGCAACTTGGAATAGTGAAAGGTGTTCCTGCCCATGGCAAGGTTTGGAACTGGATGATCTTTATGGTCCTATCCAACCTAAACTTTTTTAAAATTATATGAAAAGACAGTTTCTGAGTGAGCCCTTCCAGCTGTTCACCCACATCTTCTGTTGCCATTCTCTTGCCTCACAAACTGAGGGGCACTGGCCTCTGACACCTGATGTCAGAAAGCCAGAAGTGAGTTTTCAAAAACATCAAGTGCCTGGGGAGCTGCTACACATTCACAGCTCACCAGGTGCTTTGATCAGCAAATCCAGGAATTATTTAACCCCTTTGCAGGAGTTTGTTAGGAAAGCTCTCCTTAAGCACACTTCTACACCCACCTTGCTGGCTGCTGGGACATTTGGGGGAGAAAGCATCTTGCTGACCAATTTCCACCAAGTGTGCTGCCCTGCCCCCTCACCAGTGTAATGGTGCTTGTATGAGTTGTCAGAAGAGCTGGGAAATGAGCAAGGAAAGAAAACCCAACCCTGCAGTACCAGTGTGGCCCTGTCTGGGCGTTCTCCCAGACACCTAATCAACTCCAGCCCTGCACAGGCACCCACAGTGCCAGGACTTTTCTCAAAGCTGGCTTGTCACCAGCAGGACTCTGTAAACTTCTAAACTCAGTTTTTAAAAAAAGAGTTATTTTGTAAGAACAATCATTTCCCTTTCAGGGAAGGAAAAAAAATTTAGAACCTCTGGCTTTTACTGTTGTATCTCAAATGAGTTACTGGGTTTGGCATTTTACCCTACAGCAATGGTCCTTCACCACAGTAACAGTGGTACCTTCTAGCAACAGTATCACTTCATATTACACTCCATTCAATGCAAACAAACAGATTTTTTGGGAAAAAAAATTAACTGTGATTTAAACAAAACCAGTGAAGAAACCTAGACCAGATTCCAACTTTCTCTGGGGATGGAAAATTACATCAACCATATCAGACCAGTCAAATGTCCTTTGGCTGGACGGAGTGTGACCAGTCTGAGATTCTGGTGGTTAACTTCAGCCCTCTGCATCAGGAATGGTTTGGGTGCAGCCACCTGTGCCTTGGAGCACAGGGGTGGATTAGGCAAGCCCAGGCTTTGCTGTTACCCATCAGTGAGGTTTCATTTTGGTGCTGCTGACCTTTGGATTTTCAGAGCTGAGTGAGCTGGAGTCACATGAGTGAACACAACATGCAGCACCATCACCAGCCTCTGCCCTCTCACAAGCACCTGATATCCATAAAGTTCTCCACATCATGTATTTTCATGTGAACATGAGCTCTTTTCTGAGTGTATGTGGTGTGCCTGATGCCATTGGGCAGTTCAGCACTTTTCCCATCACAGCTCTTTGGTGTTTGCACATTTCCCACCTCCATCCCCCTGGAAACATTCTCAATCCTGCATGAGGTTTTATTAGGAGAAATCACTGACAAGGTACAGCTGAAAATATGATCACAACTCTTTTCTCCTGTTCAAGACCTCAATGATCAGCATTTTTATGAGGAGAAACTCAATTTCCCTCCTCTATTTGAGATATAATCCCACACCTCCTACTTAACAAGAGATGCTAAATCCCAGGGTGGCCACAAAGCAGGGGAGTAAACTGGTTTTTGTGTTTTTTAAACTTGGAATACTGATGTGTCTGTAGGGCAGAAAGAAGAGAGCAAAAGAGTTAGCTGGGATTCTTTCATTAGATGATCAAGGATCTAAAAGGCATCTTTTTTCATAGTCCATTTTCTTTTTAAATAAAGAGCAAAGTGTCTTAATTAATTTTTACAGCATATTTCTCTAAGATATGGGGGGTTATAGATCACCTGGAGTTTTAAGAAGACACCTTGTTTTATTTTATTCTAAAATGTTGCTGAGGAGTTCTTGGCCTATATGAAGAACTGCTTGTGTTTCTTAGACATTCTGATCTCAGAACTAGAACTAAAGCTGGCAATGTATTTATTTTAACTTCAAGTCAGCCTTTATTATATAGAATAGCTACCTTACAGTCATCACTTTTCAGCCCAGGTGCAATGGCTGGATGGCAGTACCTGTTGTCTCCACTGTATTTGGCTCCAGGTTTCAACTTGTTTTCCAAGAAAATACCTCAGAAATGAGACAAACTTTGCAGCTGATGTCAAACAACAGGGATTGCCACCTCACTTGCCTCTTAGAGTGAAAGAAATCACAATAAACCAGTGGTCCCAGCAGAAAACCTGTGCTGGCACTGGGAATAATGAAAAGCTAGGCTGTAAAATAAGTTTGGTACTAACTGCACAAGAGTTAGTTGTTACTCACCTAAGACTTTGGGATTCAAGGGTACACACACAGGATGATGCTTCACTGCATCAGTGGGGGAGCTAAGGACAAGACCTTGGGTAGAAAGGGCTGAGGAGCATCAGGAACTTCAATTGTGCTGCAATTGTTTACCTCCATCCTGCCCATGGCTCTCCAAGCTGCTGAAACTTCTCTCATCTCAGCAACAGCTACCAGGAATTAAGTGTATCTCCCCTACAGCAACACCCTGAAGGTTTTCACCCTTTGCAGAATTTGGAACTGGTTCCCATGGCCAGAACAAGGCTTGAATTTAAGGCCATAAGAAACTCTATTTTTTTTCTGCAAAATAACACAGACCAGTGCTGGGCCACTGCCATTGTCCTGTTTCTTGGGAAGTTGTTTGTCTCCAAAACGAGATGCTCATGTCTCTGTGACACTGTTGTTTGCTCCAGTGTTGATGGCAACCTTAACATTAAAGTTATTCCCAGCCAAGAGAACTCCCCATGTTTCAAAACATCACCTCTCCCATCAAAACCCACAATGAAAAACCTGCCCCTTCTCCCTGGCTTGCAGTTCTGCCTCACGGAAACCACTCCACGACAATTTTAGGTGCACTGTTTTGCAAATTCTGGGTCTGGCAAGCCATGACTCATAGTTCCCTCTGAAATCCCCCCAAAAGAGAGCTGGGCCATACCTCCTTGAGGACCAGCACACACTTGCCAGGCCCCACAGACTGAGGTAGCTCTGCAATCCTGCCTTTGTTTAAATATGGACCTGAGAAGCAGCGGTGGTTGATGTAGAGCTGGGGGCAGCAGTATCTCCCATTGATGGTGCCTGCAAGGAGAAAGCAGCAGTGAGGTGCCTGCAGCACGTTTATACCCTAAATCAAGGGCACTTCTTCCTCCTAGATGTGGGAGGAAGGGGAGGAGAATAAAGGAGGCACAAAACTCTACCCTGAGATAGAGGGTAGGGAAGCCTCTGCTACTCAAATCTGTCCAGCTTGGGAAAAGAAAATGTTTTTAATAGCGACTGATTTGGCTGCACACCCTGCTGAAAGGAGGATTGGGAAAGGATTTAATCCATGACATGAGCCAGGGCTCATCCAGAAATCACACTGCAGGGGGACATGAGTGACTCACTGCAACCTGCCAGAGGAGATGCATGTGCTGAGCCTCAAAGACAGGGAATCAGCTCAGGGAGAACATTCTCTCAGTGAAGAGCCTTAGAAACCCCTCTTCAGATCCTGTCCAACCCCAAAAGCCCTGCAGTGCCATTCCCTGACCCAGCATGGGTCTACAGAGCAGTTTCCTTGTCTGGGCTAATTCCTCTGGGCTCCTTTACAGCCCATAGAGAGAAATAGGAACTTCTAGATGTGGCTCATGTGCTTTCCAAGTGGTTATCCACTTTTTTTTGGTTATCATACCCAAAAAGATTCTGATTCTCCCCTTTTGACTGTAACGGGGTGTTGGCTGCAATGCCAACATGTGTCCCACAGCCTGCTGAAATAAAGTGAGTTAAATCCTGTCTCTGCTGCTGGGCTTACACCATTAATTGGATGAATATTACACTCAGAGCCTCCTGCCACTGCTGAAGGAGAGAGGAATCTGCCTTTAGCAGAAGCGGCAGCCACACCACACAGTCCTGAGGTAACACATGGGACCCACCAGGTCCTGCTGTACCCAGTTTCATTGGTGGCAATGAACAACCTGCACCCATCTCCACCAGAGAGATTCATTAGCTTTGTCTCAATATCATCATCTCATCATGTCATTAGCCTTGTCTCAGTACCATCATCTGAAATGGGAAAGCTCCAGGGGAACTCTGATAGCCCCACATGGAGAACCAGACCCTCACCTGCTGTACATCAGGTGGGTTCACTCCGCCTTACACCCCCTGGGGATGTGGTTCCATCTCCCTAGCCCTGGGATGACTCTCTGCTTTTTTGGGGTCCTCCCCTTCCATAAAGATCTTTGAAATAAGGATCCTTACCTGTTGTGTCTAGCTGAGGAACTGGGCAGAGGTCATGAGGTATTTTCTCAACAGGCACTGTGGATGGTAACCTGTCAAAAGAGAAACTGGGTGTATTTAAGAGTATTTGGTGCATTTAATAGCATCAGACAGGACAAAGGGCCAGAACCAGTCCTCAGGCTGGACTAAAATATACACCAGCAACAGCCTGGGATGAGGAATGCAGATACCTCCAACACAATTCCACTTCCACGCGGCTGATCACAGACCAGGGTATTGCAGATGAAGGAGCCAGATCCACCCCTTCTCTAAAAATATACTCTGATGTGTCAGCTTTAGACCTCCAGGCTTCAAATATTCTCCCTTAAACCCCTTAAATTCAAGTTTCCACAAACTGCAAGAGGTAGACAGGGAAATGCTCTCCTGGTACGTGTCCATCTTCCCTAAGCATCCCTTGCTGGCCATCAGACAGGGGCTGTACAGCCCCAACCAGTAAAAAATTGCTGTTACAGAGACTTTCTAATATGCTAACAAATATTTCAGACTTAAAAGAATCCTCTTGCTGACTGTGCTGCAGTATCTGGGCAGTAGTTACCAAGCCACATGGCTGCTGTGTATTATCCCCCCTGGAAGACCTGATGCATTCCTGTAAAAACATCACCTTAAATAACTAAAAAAACCAAAACAACTTACTGTTTTTCTGGTTGCACAACTGCAATTCTCCTCTTCCTTCGCACTGCAAAAAAGAACCAAGGAAGAAAAAACCAGTTTTGTACCCTTCTGTCCTGTTAAGTACCCCCAGAATGAATAAAAAGCTGTGTAAATGCACTGACTATAAAACGACTTTGAACACAATGAAATGGTAGTTAATTACTATCACCATCTTTTCTTGGTATTTTTTAAGTAAGTCACTACATCATTAAAACCTACTTTAAGGATGTAATAATACATTTAATCTTTCCTCTGGAATGCTAATATTGTGTTTTATGGGATCAGCATAAAAGAAAAAAAATTAAAATGAAAACACAAATATTTTTCCATACAGAAACACATATGGATGAGATTACATTTTACAAGCATGATTACCTCCAGCATAATTTATCCCCAGCTATAAATTGTGATAAGACTGCATAATGTTGCCATAGCAGTATTCTCCTAAATTAGGCTCTGGCTGCCTGATTTTTAACTTAAGCATATTTAACTCTTTGAAAGGGCTGATACATTTTAAATTTGCCTTTCGGATGTTAATTAATATAAACAGTGAGGCCAATTTTTCACCTGGTGGCTTGAGATTGGATATGCTGGAACAGGAGAACAACACTAAGCCACCAAGCACTCATGAACTGCCTTCAAATGCAAATAGAAAGGAAAGAAATTTGTCTTAATATGCACTGGAGACAGGAAAAAAACACTGTGGCCTTCATTGTGCTGTGGGGGAGTTTAAACTGAACACTAAGAAAATCTCTGAGCTGGCAAGGGCAGGAAAATAAGGAACAGATACCCCAGGAAAGGGCAGAAACTCCATCACAGAATGGAAGCAATTACCTCCCCATTTAGATGGAGCAGATCCTGTTTTGGAAAGGGGCACCTGGATGGCCTCTGTATATCCATTCCACCTGATGTTATGGGGTTTTTTTGCCAATTTGAGGTCTTGGTCCCAAATACACTCAGCTGCCTGAGCAAACGTGGCTCAGCACAACAAAATCTGGTTTCCCTCTGACAAACCCTACTGACCAACAATCCCTCTGAAAACCCACAACCCACTGTGCAACCCCAAACCATGGAATGGCCTTCCCCAGCAGAGACAATTCCATTTTTGAAGGGGCTTATCACAGAGACAAATACAAACGGCATAATTCCAGTCTGGTGACTAATTAGATTTACTACCGTTTATTGCAGTACACTTCCAGCCTGGTTATTGGTCTGCTGGGTAGGTTGACAGAGTCAAAAATGGGATTATAGACCTTAGGAAAAATTCCTGTCATATGCACTGCTGTAAGATCTGCACTGCTCAGGTCTCCATGTACTTACAAACAGCTTTGTGTGGTGGGGTGAGGTTATAGGCATTTGCTTCACACCAGCCAACAGGGAAAATGTCCATAGACTCCACATCAACAATGTACTCTGGAGAGGGCATCTGAGAACCTGTAAACACAAATTTGTAATGGGACTTAGGCATGGGAACACCAAGCTCAGAGCCATCCAAGCATCCATCACGAGCCTGGGGAAACGAATTATGGAACGTGGAAAGATAAATCTGCTGCCCTGCACCAGAATCAGGCACAATTTCATCTTCAGTTCTGCAAAGACAGCAAGGATGGGGCTGCTGCATTTACAGTGCAATGTGCTTCAGAAGAAAACCCCATTAAGAGCACTTTGAGGGTGTGCAGTGAAGCAGCCAAAAGCCAGGGAGGTTAAACATACATAGCTTCCCTCAACCACATGGCCTGGCTGACCCCTGGATATTCTGTGAAGTTGCCTAAGTGAGTTAGAAGGACCTGTTGAATGCTTGCCCTTGATGGTAAGAGAGTGTATCTAAGCTTTCCCAGAGTGGTAGCTAATGTGAGAGAGAGGCTTTTATGTCCCAGTGCCTCCCTGGAGCTCTTTTGTGCAGCTCTGCCCTTGAATCCCGTTTTTTTAAGGGTAAGAAGTGGCCACTCTTCTGTCCAGAAGTGCCACGAATTCTCCTAGGGTTCCTCACATGAAACAAGAGCAAGAGGGGAGCAGTACAAAAATCCCAAGTGGGACACATGCACCAAGGTCTCTGGCATGATGCTGACTCCAACCTTTACCTGACGTCTCTATTTAAAGCAATTATCTTCCAATTTGATCATTACACCTCCTTTGGAAGAAAATCTCCTGTCTTCATCTACGTGGGTCCCATTCACAGAAGCAAAGAATTATTTAGGTTGGAAAAGACCTCCAGGATGATCAAGCCCAACCATTAACCCATCACTGCCAAGCCCACCAATAACCCTTGTCTCTCAGCACCACATCTACACCGAACACATCTGAACACTTCCAGGGACAGTAATTCCCCACTTCCCTGCAAAGCCCATTCCAATGCTTGACCACCTCTTCAGTGAAGACAATTTTTCCTACTTTTTCCCCCTAATTTACTTGATTTCCACTCAAAATCCAATGAAGATATTCCTGCTGGCTTTGAGTTCTTTCAAAACCAGCTTTGTGTCCTGAGTTAAGGCACCATTTAACGACTCCAATTCAAGTTGAACTGTGCTGGCAGAGCTGGGTCAGCAACTTCACCTCCTCCCTCTCCCAGTTCCACCCCAGGACAGACAGCTCCAGCACCAGCATGGGGTGATGGGGTAATCTCCTAATAAAAGGGACCAAAGGATCAGCAGCTTCCCCTGCATCACCCTTGCCTCAGCATCTGTTAAAACATCTTTGCCTCCTGCTTAAGGCAGCAAGTGTTTGACTTAGCACAGCTAGATGACTACAGGGAGCTTCCCACTAATGTATGTTCATCAAGGGCTTGTGGTGTAATCGAAAAAGTAATTGAACTTTGTGATGGGAACAGCAGCGAGGCTGAGGTGCAGCATTTGGATCAGTAATAAACCTGCTGCTCTGAGAGTGTGTGGCTGCATGAAAAACTTGAAGGAGGTGAGGAAATAGGTGCTGGTGATCACACTGCTGGAGGAAATAATGAAAAAAATGCATTTATGATATTTTTGAAGATTCACGGATGTCGTCACAGTGTTTCTCTGAGCCCTTCATTGTGTTCATGCACTATCCATTGAAAATACAGTGTCTCTTTCACTGGGATATGGGATGAAGGCACAGGAGAAGGACACAGCTTGCTGAATACATGATTTCAGCAGCTGAAATTCCCTGAAACACCATTTCCCTCCACAAGATAATACCACGTGGTCACTGCTCAGTTTGAACCTGATGAAAGCTCCAGGGGGGAGCTCCATTTTCACCTGACACCACAAATCCAGGCAAGGAGCTCATGTGACAGCAGCAAGACATGCACACAGTGAGCAAGCCATGGATCAAGCCCTAAACAGAACAAATCAGCACTGAAATGTCACCAGGTCTGGGACATCCAATTATTTCATTATTGTAATGGTGTCATTCTGACAAAACAAACTCAATCATCTTAGAGATCTTTCCAATCTTAATTATGCTACAACTCTAAATTATTATAAAGTAACCAGATCAAATGTACTTTCCTGCTTACAAGCAATAATAAATGAGACATCAAGGGTCTTTTCCAACCAAAATGGTTTTATGAACATTCTGGTTCTGAAGTTTACAGCTGCAGCCAACCTGAGGAGCAAGAAAACAGCACAATGCCCATTCTCCTGCAATTCCTTGCTTCTCTTGTAAGATATTCACTGCTACTCTGTCCTCCCTGGCACTGCTTCTGCCCTCTGGCCATTCATAACCTTGCTTTCCACTTCCAACATCTTACTCCTTCCTTTGGCCTCACTCACAGGAGTGAAAAACAGCTTTTTTGAGACTCATTAGTTTCATCTGTTGCGTTTTATGCCGCTCTCTTCTCAGAGTAAGAAATGTCCATGGGAATTGGGAGGTTAAAGGAAAAACAAGGAGACTGGAAACAGGGTGAGGAAAATGTCTGTGTCCTGCCATGAATCTTACAGGATGGGTAGAACAGAGCAGCAACTCTAGAAAACTGTGAAAGGGGAAATTACGGGAAACCTCCCTGGAGAAGTGATTAACCAAAGGGTTTTCCTCCAATTCCTGGGCTGTGCAGGGAGCGTGCATTATTACTTGTATAAATTCACACCAGAAAGCTTCAAGCCCTAAAATCTAAAATGAACCAGTAAAAATTAACAATGCAGATGATGAGTAATAAAGTAGCAGAGAGCGCAGAGCATCCCATCAGTCCTGAGCTTCTCCTCCACCACGGGGGAACCGCACTGCTGCTCATTAAATGCTCGCCCTCGAGTTTAGGGCTTTGCTACTGTACAAAGTGTGATTTATCACACAATGTTCCCTCATGTCTAACTCGGCCCTGCTTAATTCCTGTGTTCCTGGTTTATGGCTGCAGCCTAGGCTGTCAAAGTGGGGAAACTGGGAGGGCGACAATGAAAGCTTCAGAGGCGCCTGTGATAAAGGGTGGGACCTGGGGTCTTCAGTGAGGGGCTCCCATGGTAGTTGGTGAGCCTTGCTGCTTCCAAAATATAAATAATCAGTTAGAAACAACAATATATTAATGGAGTCAAAAAAACCCAGGCCACACTTCAAGCCACATTTATTTTACAACTCTCCAAGCAGGGGGTTTTTGGTTGTTTTTTTAATGCTCGCTTTCAGCTTAACACTGTGCATACTGTAGTGATGTATTCCTACAGCAGCAAAGATTTCTTTCTATTTTTGCACTCTTTGGCATCTTTTCTGTTTACTACAGATCATTCAATTCCTGGTATTGAGATATAAACCAAGCTTAAAGCATCCATAAATCAGAACTCGAAAAAAGATGCACACAGGATTTTTTTTTTATTGTAAGTTGTGAAAAAACATCCTTTAAGAAATTAAAAGAGTAAAAGGCAGGGTGAAGGAAATGAGGGAAGGAATAAAGGTGGGAGTGTGTTGCCCTCTTCCTGCATCTATCCACATCTCTGGCATATACAAGAGAAGGCACCTGACCATTTAAGAAAAAAAGTTGCCAAAATGGGTCAGATTCCTCGATCAGATGGCTGTAAATTCAACAACAGCCTTAGTGAGAATGGAATTTCAAACAATTGTTGATCCCAGCAATTAAAAAAATAATAATGTCTGCCCTGTGTCCGGATTAGGCTGCAGATGAGCTGTTACTACTTTGAGCTAGAAGGCAAACAATTATTTTAGAGTTAAAAACAAAAAAAACCCTCTACCATTGCAGACAGCTCTACCAAGAGCAAACACTTGGAAGGAACTGTAATACTTTGGGTTACCTGGCAATGTTTTTACCAACTTTAAGGGCTTTGATTAGAGAAGAGACCTCTCCTCCTGTACAAACTGTCAGGTTGGGAATTGCTGTAGAAATCTCAGCTGCACAAATGAGGCAAACTTCTGTTCCTTGGATGAAGGTGTACAATGATGGCTGGGAGGAGGTTGTTATCATGGTGATAAAGGCCACATGGATGAGAGGGTAGAGGAACTTGCAGCTCCCCCAGAGAAAGAGCAGGTAAATGGAATGACACATGACACAGAGCTGGTCAGCGTGTGTAAAACTGAAAAGCTGGAGAGAGCGATTTGTGCAGAGGATGAAGGACAAAATTAAGAGAGTGAGTGAGTGAAGCAAACACAAGCAGCCTTTAGAGCACTTGCCTTCCAGGTGCAGCCACATCAACCGTCCTTTTACTGAGGTGATGGAAGCCACACAAATCTCTGCAGGGTTCCTGGGGTTCACTGCCTCCAGCTTCATGTTCTTGGTGAAGCCACGGCTGAAGGATGTCTGAAAGAGTCAAGAGACAATGCTGAAACATGGAACTGCACAACCTCAACCTGTCTGTCTGCTGGGAAGCATCAATTTAGCATGGTTTGCTTTCCTCTGGAAGGACAGGATACCCTGAAGAATGTAAAGGCACCCAGAGCCTAATCAGAGCTGTGCTGGTGCAGCCCATGGTGAGGCAGCACATGCAGGTCTGCAGGGAAGTAGAGACCCACCTGCTGCCCCTGGAGGATCCCTGTCAGAGGAGATGAATACCCAAAGGAGGCTGTGACCCTGGAGAGAGGAGCCCATGCTGGAGCAGGTTTGCACCAACACCCATACGAAAAACCAATGATGAAATGCATGTCATGCTCTACTCCTATCCCTGACTCCTAGGAGACCGGGAGGAGGTTGTTCCACATCAGCTCCAAGTATGTCTGAATGTTTGCCAAGGAGGCATTTTCTGTTAATGTGATACTACCCAGAGGGTTCCCAGAACTCCTGTGCTTAAGCTATCTCTCACCTTGCTAGGAGAAATCTTATAAAGCAAAAAACCATCCTGTCTGAGAGCAGAGAAACCTTTTCATACATTCAGTCATCCAAGCTGACTGAAGCTGAAGATATTTGAGCAACCTTTGAAAGGATGCATTTCTTCATGGAGTTTTCATGGATGGCCCCTGAGCAACCCAATCTGGGTGGCAGCAATGCCCATGGGATAGGGGGATTGGACTGGATAGTCATTAATGTTCCTTCCAACCCAAACCATCCTGTGACTCTGTTTTAAGCTCAATGAACAAGGCTTTCAGGTACATGGGCTGGAGTGCAGATGGATCCAGTTGTTTATTGCCACTGTTCCTTCCAATGTCCCCTCCTGTCACTTATTCTCAGCCTCTTCCCAGTATCTCCCCCACCACTACCCCAGAAAGCACACCAATGCAATACCTGTGTCCATACCAGGGCTTCCTTTCCTTGGATTTCCCTCCCCTCTGTTCCACCTGCTCTGCATCTCTCTGCACACAGTAGTACAGAAAGGGTTCCCCCTCTCAGATGAGATTTTTTGCTAATAATAATTGGGATAGGTAATAATTGCCACTGACTCAAAATGACACCAAATCCTCATCCTATATGAGAAACTGGAAGCCAGGCTCAAATTCAACCCTTCTCCTACTGCTACAACACCAAGGACAATGGGCACTTCACCTTGAACAACCATTGAGAGCTCTTTGAGAGACTAAAAACTCATGGCTTTGGTCTCTTTTCCATCCAAGAACATGCTGCTATTCTCAAACACAGCTTGGACTGCCTCAAGCCTTGCTCAGCACACAGATCAGCTTCACCCTGCAAAAGCTGCTAATGGCCAGGGCTGCAGGAATGCAGGCTGAGTTTGTTTAAATGCCTTTTATGATGCCTAACAAGGAAACACCATTTATCATCACCCTGGCTCCTTTCATTGCAGTTCAGTGCTGGAGGCTCATTTATACAAAATCAATGGCAAAACAGTTAGGTGGAGTTTATTTTACCAAGCATTTGGGCACGTCAATCCATTCATAACTGCCTCACCTTCCTAAAAACCCCTCCTGGGGAAAAAGCTACAGCACCTCCACTGCCAGCACCACGTCTGGCTGCACGAGGTGGGAGATGCAAAAAGCTCCCATCAAAGAGCCCCTCACAGCCACAAACCAAGCCAGGAGGCTGCACAAGGGACAACAGAGCAGTTCCCTCTGGAAAGAATTGTTTTATTAAGAGTGAAAGAATAAGAGGCACATGTTCATCTGTCAGTGTTTCCTTAAAAAATAAGGACCAAAAAATGCTAAGACCTGACTTAGTCTTAGAGGTTACTATATAGAGACTTTACTCGAGGCTGTCAGTGCTGAGAGAAGATATTCACTACTTGGCAAAATGAAAAGAGATAGAAAGAAAAGGTGGGGATGCTTGCAGAAGAGAAATGCAAAAATAGCCCCACTGTATTGGTGTTATGCAGCACTGCCCAGCTTCCCTCAGGACTGCTGGGAATACCTGCTTTAAGTCCCTTCAGGAAGAGGGTCTTTATGGAGCAAAGAAACCCATACTCTGGTTTGACTCCCAAGTCAGACTCTGCTCAAGGCCACAGGTCCTCAGAGTTACACAACAAAAAAAAAATCACCAATTCACTATCAAAGCTTCCAAGCCACGCTGCCCCTGGGCCAGCACAGATGAGGAAGGCCGTGGAAAACCACAGCTGGTGCCCATCTCCATTCTGCTTTCCATAAACACCCCTTCCCTCAGTCCCGTGACTTCTGAGCCCAGTGGAAAGCTGTACAATTCCTACAGAAACCTGTCTGTCCATCATTACACCCCCATTTTATTGTGCAAAGCCCTCTGTGCTCATTTTAGGTGCACCACTAACATTTAGGCACTACCACCAGGAGTGTTTTCAGTTACTGATGGGATCTCAACCTCCATCAGTTGATGGGCACATGAAGGAGAGCACCAGGTTACTGGGAAAGGCAGGAGGCTACATCTGCCTTTCCCCAAGTGATGAATACCTGTCAGATCAAGCCACACAGGACTGTCATTGCCATAAAACAGCCTGCAAAAGATTATTTCAGAAGCTGTGGATCTTAACGGCATCCATCACTCTCACATCACTGTTGCTGCATCTAGGAAGGACATGAACTGTCCCAAGGACCAGAGCAACCATGAGGGTTAATCATCCTCTCCCACATTTTCAACATTTAGTATTTTAACACATGTGGTTTGGTTAAATGTATCCCACTGGGACACAGAGAAAACACCTAAAATGTAAAAAGGGGCAAATCATAATATGCAATTTCTTTACCTAAATTGTTTTTAGTAGCACTTGAACTTCAATTGCAATAACCAGTAGAGATCCTTTTCGTGCTGTACAAAACCAGAGAGTGGATGAAGAGCAGGATAATTACAGATAAAGACAAAAGGTTTTTTTCTCTTTTAGGGATGGAGACCTGGAACATTCCCCCAGTTTCCTTCCTAAGGCAGCCTCATGGTGCCCTGGGGAACCTCTCAAAGCCTTGCAGCACCTTCTCCATGCAAGCTGTTTTGTTTCACATCGATGAACAGGAGCAAAAGGAAGAACTTACATTTCTAAAGCACAGGTGAGGTGCTGCCTCAGCTCCACACTGCTTCTGGTAGTCTGCCCAGTCAAAGTCCTGGCCAGAGTAACCTGCAGGAGGATAAAACAAAAAGAACCATCAGCCACCACTCCCCACCACAGTCAGAGGACAAAACAGGCCCCAAGCAGATGCACACCTGTGCCTCAGTGACCTGTGCAGGCTCAGCAGGGCCCCTGTTGACACACCAAGAGAGCCAATGGCTTCTCCAGCCTCCCCTCACACACCTCCAGCATTTCACTGCCAAGTCTCCTTTAAGAAGTGTTAAAACATAATTATTTTCCCTATTTTCCTTTTTCTGTGAGCATCTCCCAACTTTAACCAAACCCATAACTAATGAGAAGTGCCAGTGTCCCAGATTTCCATATGGGGCTAGTTATGGACTTCCTCCTCCTGCTTTTAACCCCATCCAAAAGATGGGGTTATGGAGCTGGACATGGGTTATTTGCTGGTCCCTCAGCAGTGGACAGAGAGAGGATCAGCACAATCAGAACCTGATCCATCCTCTCTTTCAAAGCAGGAGACAAATTCTCCTCTCTTCACTCACGTACCCTCCCTGACTGAGTCCCCAGCAACTCAGGGTGTGTGAGCTGAATCCCATCCCAGTAAGAATGTTACAAAAATCTGGAGCAGAGCAGGAAAATGAAGGCAGATCTCCCAGCCTCAGCAGATCATCCCTTCAGCCTCTGCTTCCATGTAAAATAAAGGGATTCCTTTATATGAGCATCTGTCAAGGAGTCCCATCACAGGAAGACAAATCAGACCACTATTCTTACTTGGCAATTTAGGCAGTAAATTCTTGGGACAGAAATGTTTTGTTTTTTAATTTGCTCTAGGGGCCTTTTTTTTTTTTTTTTTTTTCCTGCCTTTTAGTCTCTATTTTTGCAGTGCTTGAAACCAGTGAGTGCTAATCCTGTCCAGGGGCCTGTGGATACTCTAATGACATTACTGCAGAACTGCTCTTACAGGGAAATTTCAGGAGTCACCCAAATGCCAAATTCTCCCCTCAATCTCCCTTCCTGGCACCTCAGCCTGGCCTCATTTCACAGAACATCCCTAAATGCCTTTTGAATTAACAGTCAAAAAGGGACACTCAAGATCAAATGCGAATGAATCATTTATGACAATGAAAATTGTGACTTTTTTTATAGGAAAGGACTGGAATACTGAGTGTAATCCCTTATCAGTCTGCCAGATCCCAAAAAAAGGAGGTAACATTTTTGGAAACAGTGTGCCAAGCATCCTGCTAAGATCCAAGTATCTCGGATAAGATGATTTCTAATCCTAATAATTGTATTCATGACAAACAAATTACTGAGATAAAGCCTTGAGCTAAGATGCCTGTCTCTGTGGGGCATTAAACTGCATAATAATTAAAAAACTAAACACTCACAAGGAAGGAAAAAAAGGGCAGTTACTTATAAAGAATGTTCTTTTTTCATACAAAAAAAAATCCTTGTTCTTTAACAATTTCTGCAACAGTATTTTTATTTTCCTCACACTTGTTCTCCATCTCTTTTTTTATCTCCAATTTAAACTCCTCATGGATGGGTTTTGCTTTTTGATTTTAAGCTACACAAATCTTGTCAGAGTGGATGGAAAAGGCACATTAGAGGTGTTTTAGTGAGGTACAAAAAACTTGACTGTGCTGTCACCACACAGCCGCCTGTCAGCTTGGCCCTGCACCACTGGAATCACTGGAAGCCCTTTTCCTTGAGGCTTCAGCAGGAATGGAACCCAGGAGGGCAGGTGGGAGGTTAAAAACAACTCACTGCAACACCACAAGGAGGATTCCAAGGGGGGAACACCCAGGAATTGATTTCAAATAAGCCCTGACTTGTCCGTGGCCTTTTCAGGGTGAGGCTGCACCTCCAGGGCTGTGCCCAGTTCTGGGCCATCATGGGAGACATTGAGGGGCTGCAGCGTGTCCAGAAGAGAGAACAGAGCTGGGGAAGGGTCTGGAGCCCCAGGAGAGGCTGAGGAAGTTGGGAAAGGGGCTCAGCCTGGAGAAAAGGAGGCTCAGGGGGGACCTTGTGGCTCTGCACAGCTCCCTGACAGCAGGGGACAGCCAGGGGAGGTCAGGCTCTGGTCCCAGGGAACAGGGACAGGAGGAGAGGGAACAGCCTCAGGCTGGCCCAGGGGAGGTTTAGATTGGATATTAGGAAGAATTTCTTCACTAAAAGGGTTGTCAGGCTTTGGAATGGGCTGCCCAAGGAAGTGGTGGAGTCCCCATCCCCTGGAAGCAATCAAGAAACAACCAGACACTCAATGCTGGTTGACAAGGAGGCAATCAAAGGCTGGACTCAATGATCCAGCGTGACTGGAGGTCTTCTCCAACCTCACTGACTCCCAGATTCTGTGATCCTGCTCTCAGCTGCCTCCCTTACCACTCCCACCCTGCCATTCTGGGAGGCTCAGCCCAATGACAGCACTGAGAGCTGTGTTTGCACAACTCAGCTGCTGCTCCTCAAACATGCAACACCTTCACCGTGTTTGCCATCTCAGCTCCAGGCATGAAGAGCCCAGCAGCCTAATCAGAAGCAAATATAACAATACAAACATACTGGAGGTTTTGGAAGTGGCTTTTCCTCAGTAAGCTTTACAACCAGGAGCATTATCAACATTTTTTTTTCCCTCCACTTAATAGCTCATAAAACAATGATTGTTACTCTAAAGGGAAGTGGTCTATAAATCCTGCTCTAATAAATATAAACAGAGCTTGTTCAATGTTTATACAGCAGCAACTAATGGGTATTCATTTTTGGCACTGTACAGGAAAATACTGCTCTCTATTTCAAGTAGCAAATATTTGCACCTCCTGTTCATGACCCATTTACTCTTTGTTTGTCTTCAATAAAGCCCTGATAGGCAAAAAGGAATGGATATCAAACAAATAAATGACTCCAAGCTGCAACAACACCCCAACCTGGCACATTGTTCTGACAAAAAAATTTCTGTTGATTTTGAGATCAGAAAACCTCCTTGTCAACCCTAAATTAACCAAGGGTTTGGATGCTTTTCACTGTCTGCCTTCTTATTTGGTTTATGGGTTTTTGTCATGTTTAATTTGTGTTTATTATGAGTTAATAACTCATAATATCTAATTACATTTTAGTAACTCCAAGAACGTGTCTGCTCATAGAAAAGGTTTTAAGGTGCTAAAATTCAGTTTGGAGTGACCCAGTTCCACCCCTCTGCCATGGGAAGGGACACCTCCCACTAGACCTGGTCAAGCTGAAAAATATTCACATGACAGATGCTTCAGCTATGTCTTAAAATGTTGGCATCTCAAAGAGAGCTCACACACACTCAACCCATAAAACACCATCTCAGACAGGCTTCGTATCAGCATGGATTGGAAATTTTTAAGCCTATGGTCTCCTTCAGTTAATTATCCTGCCTGGGGCAACCTGCATGAGAATTTGGGTGGGAAAAAACCCAAAAAATTCAACTTACTTTCATTTTTAGCAACTTTTCTGGCCAATATCAGTGAGTGCTTCCACAGGCATTATCATTACACCTGGGTTTCATCAGGAGAGACCTAAAGCCCCAGACACCAGATTTATTTCAGCAGAAGCAGCAGAGCAATCATGGATGCACTGCAAGCAGCTGCACGCACAGGGCTCCAGGACTTTGGTGGGAATTTCAAATTACATGTGCAGAAGAAGCACTCTGGATATACATAAGAGGATTCTGAATCTGGTAGGGAATAACCCTTCCCTTCCCTGGGCTTGGCAGCATCAATGCTTTTTCCAAAATGAAGTTCATGCACAAAACTTAGCTTGTTTTTTGGTTTTTTTTTTTTTTTTTTTTTTTGAGGCATTTCTTTCTCCAAAGCAACACTAATTTTTGGCAGCTGACCAACAACCCAGCCAGCTTCAAAAACCTGAAATTCCAAGGAACCAACACATTCTGCAAGCGAAGAAATATAGCTAGAGCACCACAGGTGGTTGTCTGAAGTCAGGAGTAATTAACTGCACTGCTACAATGCTGAGGAACAGCAGGGCTGGAGGCTGTTTCTCCTGGCTCTGACCTGAACACTGCTTGCAGTGTGCCCTGGGATTTGTTGAGACAGCCAAGGAAATCCCTCCACACACCTGGGCAGGCAGCTGTTTTCAGCTCAGACATTCAGATTTAGGAGCTTTGCCTGGCCTCAGTGTTGTACCAAGATAGATGAAACACCGTTTGCCACTGAAGTGATTGGACTTTTAATGCTCCTTTTGCTCTCCTTTTTCTCTACACACAAAGAACTGCTAGGATTCATTCCACAGGGACTCACGAGGATTTCACAAGCCTGTATCAGACTTCAAAGTATAGGGACATCAATCCACCAGCAAGACACATTTGTTGAGATGTTCATGTGCTGGTAGGAGTGAGAACAGTCCCAATCACTCCAGAGAACTACTCTGGCTCGAGATAGTTCAGCTGATGCTCTGCAGCAACAAACACCACAATTTTAAAGGCAATATTAACAAACAAATTTTCTTCAGAGTAAACCCCAAAAACACTGAGAAGGAATACAAACCCTTGGGAGGTGTGAGATTGACTCCGTTTTTAAGGCACCACTGTATTGGCAAGATCCCCAAGGAATCTGCATGGCAAAGCATCGAGATTTTGCTGGGTTCAGGTCTCAAGTCATCAATGGTCACTTGTAAATAATGATTGTTAAAAACCTAAGGGGTGAAAAAGAAGACACCAAAATGAGGAATTAGATTTGCTGCAACGTTAGGTAATGTGGAAAGCTGAAACAGCCAAACCTGGGGATCAAACTACTGAAAAATCATTTGCTCTCACTTAAACCTTTTCATCAAAGTATTTCTGCCCAAGAGATCAAAGTCTGAGTTTTAGAGATGGGTGAAATGCAGCAATAGAAAGTGCTGAGGTTCAGGGTCTCACAGCTGAGCAGTGACTGGAGACGATCCTGAAGACACCAGAGCCTTCCTCTCTTGCATCTGAGTGTGTGGATTACATATCCCACTACTACCTCCATTCAGCTGTTTTATTTCCAAAGGTTTCTCAGATGTGCAGGGAAAATACATAATGGATAGAGGGGAGATAAAGAGAGAAGAGGAATCCTTTTTTTTGCGTGCAAGTGGTAGATGAATGTGCTCATCCCCATGGGTTTTAATTGCATGGAATCAGCTGGTGATGCTCGTGGGAAAGAAAGAAATAATTAGGAACATCCATAGATTTTAAACCTATTTCTTAATGTGTTCTCCAGCCACTTAAGCAGCACTCTTGGTTTTTTTTCTAAATGTGGTAGAATCAGGAAGGGTTTCCCAGTCAGGCTCCTTGCATCCCTCCTTTCTGAGCACTCACCTTGGTCACTGATGCAGGACAGACATGAAATGGCTCCCTCATATTCACTGCCTCCAGCTTCATCCCCACAGAGAAGAAGTGGTTTCTCAAATCAGCGTGGTCCTGTGGGAAGAGGAACATGTGGTGACACCAAGAAGGAGCCAATACATCTGAAAACCTATTTGAAAGGCGTTCACAGGGGTTTTGTCAGCTTAGCTGGTCCTGTGCTCTTTCCATGTCAACCCAACAAGAGAAGGAGAAAGGACAACCTCAGTCCTAGAGGACACATCTACAGCATCAAGCCTATCATACTAAAGCACAGGGCATGTCCATCTCAGCAGCAGCATCCAACCAGAACCTGGTCCACATGGAGTCTGTGCTCACCAAAATGAGGACCTGGCTGAGGAACTGCTGCTTGAAAATCTCCTGTGGGCAGAGCCTCTCCACCTCTGACAGCCACCACCCTCTGGGAACAATTGAGAGTCCAGAGGTGCCAAAACTCAAACTGAAGCCCTCCAGGGTAATACAAGATGCTCAGCACGGCCCTGATTTACCCTGATGGATGTCCAGCACCTGCAAGGCACCAAAATAAGCACCTGGGCTGCTGTCAAAGATGTTAAGATGGAAAGGTATTTTTTTCCAGCCAGGAGAAGACTGGAAATGGATTAAAGCTTGGAGAGTGAACTCAGACCAAAATGTGGGCAACCAGAGAACATGATGACGGGAAAACAGGCAGCTGTGTTCAAGTACATGCCCAATGTATCACCTCCACCTGGGATAAAACCTGGCTGCATCCACAGGCTACATGTAGAGGGTTCCCCACAGCAGCTCTGGGGATGCAGGATCCAGTCCTGAAATTCAGAAGCAACCCAGATTCAACTCCCCAGTCTGCCACCAGTTTAGTGTTTAACACCTAATTACTCCATCCCTTGTGACCCCTATCTAACAGTCACACCAGCTGTCACCCTAATCAAGGGTAATGACTGCATTTTGTGCTCATTCAATAAAAATGTCCCACAGTATTTCTAAACCACTAGTGCATTAGCCAATACAAGCATAAGGAGAGATGATGTTATATTTAGCACACACTCACAGAGTACTCCAAAATACATGCAGAAAGCTTGCTATCTAATAAGTGGTTAGCAACAACAACCCCATCTACATTCATTGCTACATGTGGTATTCTTGTTCTAAAATGATTTTCTATTGATCCAAAGTTGTGTTCCATTGTGCTTTCTTTTCCCAAGAACTGTCTGCTCTTGTAAGGGCTTAACAACTTCTATTTTGGAATCTTACATTCCAACTGCTGCTAGAGATAAGGATTTTTACAAGCTCCAACCACAGCTAAATGAATGGTTGTTTTCATCTTACCAACCTGCAGTGTCACAGAGCTCTTCTCGGTGAGAACCAAAAAGCAGAAAAAACCCCAATGGAACTATAATGAATTTTGTCTCAAAGCAGAAGAAAATACTGATGAGGAAACTGAGGAATATTTAAGAATAATGGCCCAGAGCCCAAGGAACTAATGCCTGAGGAAGGAGTAGACATCCAGGAGTCTAAGCATCCTTCTTATAAGGGCATGCAATGATAGGATGAGGGAGAATGGTTTTAAGCTGAAAAACAGATTTAGATCAGATATTAGCAACAAATTCTGTACTGTGAGTGAATTGAGTCACTAGAACAGGTTTCCCTGAGAAGTTGTGGATGTCCATCCCTGGAAGTGTTCAAGGCCAGCAACCTGGGAGAGTGGGAGGTGTCCCTGCCTGTGACAGGGGAGTGGAAGATGAGCTTTAAGGTCCTGTGGAAAACTGCCACTGGTAACACTGAAAAGGCTTCAGAGGGAAAAGATGACTACTGCAAAACTCCAATCTCACCAGCTTCAACCCCTAAAGGAAAAACAGCCTTTGGACTGGAGGGCTGCCTCCTCTTGCCTGAGGATCCACACTCTGAATCTCTTAACCCTTGGGGCAGGGTTGTGAAGAAAAGGCAACTTTGCAAAATGTGCATCTGGAATCAGCATCTCCCCACAAGCGCTCCATGATTCAACTCACGCTCAAATCCAGCCTCAATACATAATAAGCCAAGATCCACCAAACTGCTTAATCATGTTTATCTTTAAACACTCAAGTAGTTTAATCAACTTTTAAAGTGATTTGTTGATTGAGACCAAAATATACTGACACCAAACCATACTGCTTCTCCTTCTTATCTGAATCATTTTCTTTGGTGTTTCTCCTATTTGTCTTGGC
Organism: Cettia cetti; assembly: GCA_013401135.1. Taxonomy (NCBI): domain Eukaryota; kingdom Metazoa; phylum Chordata; class Aves; order Passeriformes; family Sylviidae; genus Cettia; species Cettia cetti. Next base: position 46,160 of record VZUI01052795.1, read on the forward strand.
TTTTTTTCAAAGGGGAAAAATAATCAGATAGGGGAGAAAAAAAAGCACTAGTAATATTTAAAGTATTTTATTTCAAAAGCGCTGTGTACCTAGGGATCAAATCTCCCTTGTCATTCAGCATAGCAAGTAAATATTTTCCCCATTAAATTAGTAGCAAGAGTGAACTCACAAGGGGAGTTCACAGGATCTCAAGTACATCTCCCTCTTGAGGGTCAAACTCCTCTTTGAAGCAGGAATGTGCATTTCTTTGGAGAAATGCTGTGGAAGTAAAAACCCTTTCTGTGTTAAATGTCATTTTTGAAATGGAAAAGCTTTCATGGAGAAAAAACCTTTGTATTGTACCTCTCTGGAAAATGGTCGGGGTCTGGATATTCGATCTGTCTCACGTACTGCCTAAAGAGAACCATCAAAATTTACTCAAGCAGCTTTATATTTCTGCAGCCACAAAAGGAAAGAAAAAAGATTCCTGATGCCATTCTCCAGTTCCAGTGCTGGAGCTGCCTCAGCCAGCAGGGAATTACTCAGAATTTGGCATATGCTCCTCTTCAAAACTCCAATTAATTTACATAATTTCTAAGAATAGGTTCCAGAGAAGTGATGGCAAAGCTTTTAATTAGTATTAGACTCAAAGTGATACACTGGATAATGAACTGCTCTCTCTTCCCTTTATTCACGTTGACAGGAACGACGCCTGTTTAATAAAAGCAGCTACAAGGAAAGGACTGGAGGGGTGAGACTTTCTCCTGGTCCCTGCCAGGCTCTGCAGCTGAACAAAAGAAATGCCTGAAATGATAATGGGTGGCAGAATTCGACCCTTTGCTGCTATTTCAGAGCATTCAATGCCACCAGCGAGGATGTCACCAGCCATTATTTTCCAGCAACTTCTCCAAGTGACTTTCAATGTCCTTTGAAATGGAGATCAACAGGCAGAATAGTTTTGACCAGCTGGAGCAGTTTAAAGCCTCATGCATGGTGGGCCTTTACTCCCACTGGCAGTCAGTGCTTCCCAGGAGCAGACTCACTGACCACACAGAAGTCTGGGTTGGATATTAGGAAAAATTTCTACACTGAATGGGCTGGCAAGAATTGGCACAGGTTGCCCAGGGAAGTGTTGGGAGTCATCATCCCTGGAGGGATTTAAAAGTTAGATGCGGCATTTGGGGACATGGTTTAGTGGTGGGCCTGGCAGTGCCAGGTTAATGGTTGGACTCGATCTTGGAGGTGTTTTCCAAGCTAAATAAGTCAATGATTCCGTGATTCTGTAATTTATACCAGCAGATTGCCTGTCCTGGGGTTCACAAGCCCTGAGAGGCCAATGGGAACACCCTCTGGCTGCTGAGGAGCAGTCAAGTAACTTGGACTGACAATCAACAAGGACGCAGGAGAGTCCCTTACAGCAAAGTGAAAAATCATGCCACAAAACATTCAACAAATTAACGTGGCACGGGCACCACAGCTGCTCACTCCAAAGGTCACAGTCTCTAACATGATGGATTACAGCTCATGGGTAATGAATGGAGCACTACAAAACCCCTCAATGAACGTCTGTCACTCACAGTTCAAACCCACCGGCAACAGCCAGAGCTGTCAAAGCTCTCACTATAATCCCAAAAAAAGCAATTAAACTCAGCCCCACGCTCACAGCTTTAAAGCTGGGGGTGCATTTGCAAATGCACAGGCTGTGACCCTCTGGGCCACCTGAAGGACAGCCCTGCTTTGATACATACCTGCACCATGATTCCCATCTTTACATGGCTTGTCTTTCTGTAATTATACTGCAAAAATTACAGATGGGCTTTGCAACAGCTCACTGCATCCAGCATCACATGCAGGGCTGGGAACTGCAACATCTGGAGGTTAAGTAACAAGTCAGCCACAGTGCTTGGAGGAGAAACAGGCTGCAAATTCCCAGCCTTCTTTCTTTAGGGTCTGAGATAGCCACATAATTTTTTCCCTCACAGCTAACAAGACACCAGCAGTGCGGATTTCAGAAATGCCAAGTGACATAGCAGCATAAATGTCACTCCAAAAGAGATCCACAAACAGATTTAGAAAAGCATTGCAACTCTTAAGGATATGAGTAAGCCTTAGGGAAGTACCTGTGGTGGGTGACATGCTTAAGTCCTGATAATTAACTCAGTAAGTATTAGTTTTAGGTGATGGACTCAGAAATTTCAAAATCATCACTGCCATTTGCCCAACCTGATAGCTAAATACCAGGTCAACAAATGTAATTTCTGCTAAAAAAATGCCTTTTGGGTGTAAATAAACTCAATTTTGTCCATGTCACAAGAGTAAAGCTCAGGTAATTTTACAGTGCACTGGGTAAAGCTGATAGAGCAGAGGACCTGGCTAAGCTGCTTTGTCTGTGACACTCAGGGAAGCTGCTGCACTCTGGGCTGGTTGCTCTATCTGTGTCCCCAAACCCAAGGAAGGGCATCACTCTCAGATTGTGAAATGTCCATTTTTAAGCCCATTCTCCTCAAGACCACTGGCAAAATATATTTTTAGATGCAGCAACTTACACAGCATATAGAAATGAGCACAAGGCTTTTAATTGGGTGTGATTTTCAAATTTCAGCCTAATTTTCAAATATTCTTAAAAGTCATGGCTCTTTTGGTCCCGGACAGTCAAATGCACACGAATTACAAAACTGCAACTTCATGCAAAATTTAGAACTAAGTCTGAATGCTGAAGAGTTGCAAGGTTGAGAGGCTGATTAGGAACACCTAATAAATTATTGACCTGAGCCTCCTTTAACCCTAACAGTATGAAATACTCTTGCCTTCAGTCTCATCTCTCCTGGTTTACTCTAATAAAGGACACAGAGAAGCAGGCCCCACCTGGTATAAATGGGAATGTATTAGTAGATTTGGTTTTTGTTTTCAAAGAAATCACTTCCCCTCCATGTTTTCTCTAATTTCTCCAAGAAACTGGCTGTTTCTAATAGCCTAATTTTAATCACAAAGCTCACGTGTGGGAACCAGTCACAAACACAGTAATAGCAGTGGTTAAACTGCCTCCACAGGAATCTGGCATTTGTGTTTTAATTGAGGAAAAAAAAAAAAAAGGAAATAAAGAAAGAAACACTACCAAATGCAACCTTATGCATTATCTGCAGATGAATCAGTCTGGTTTGTGATTCACCAACTTCCTTTGCTAAACATGGAGCAATTTTCCCTGAAGGTGCACTCTCTGCAGGGAGACAGAAATCCCCTGTAAGACCCAACACATGTAAATTGTCCCCTTGTTCTAACAAGTGCCACCAGAGGAAGACCAAAATGTAGAGATGTGGGGTGGGATGATGAGAAAAGGGTACCAGGAGAGAGGTTTAGAGACACCACAACCCTGAAGCAACGAGAGCCAGCTACAAACTGCACCTACTGAAAATCCCCTTGAAAAACTGCAGATGCTTCTGCTGAGGATTGGATTTAGCCCTACGGATTTTAAGCTCCTCTTGTTGAATAAAAAATAGTTACCATAGAAACAGCAACATTGCAGAGTAGCCGGTCGAAATCCAAGCACACCTTCTCCGTATGGCTCGGGCCGCCGCAGATGGCATTAGGGCAAAGATCCCCTCCCACACAGAGCCTGCTTGGCTCTGCCTGGGCACTGGAAGCATGAGCAGAGGTAAAAGAGATGGAAATTCATCCACTTGGGGGTTTTTTGGTGTGTTTGGTTTGGGTTTTTTAGCATCTCAGAGCCACAGCGCTTCACAAGCGTTCGCTGGTGTGACCCGGTTGTGTTACACGCCCAGGTCCCATTTCACAGGGAGTAAAGTCACAGAGAAAGGGGGAACAGCTCAGAGTGAAACCAGCAGTGTCTCTGCTCACACCCCCTCAACACACCCCCCCCCCCTGACTGTGAGGAGGGACTGAAGCTGCCCTCAGTAACATCGTGGCAGGAATCGTTACTGAGAAATCAATAGGAATTTGTTAGAGCAGAGAGGACCAGGAGCCAATTCAATGCACACTGTGAGTTGCAACCACCCTGAAAAACAGCTAAGGACCACAGCTGATTTTCCTTTCTTTGAGGACATTAATTCATCTTTAGGTAACAGTAGACTCATGGAATGGTTTGGGTTGGAAGAGGCTTTAATGATCATCTCATGCCAAAGTCTCTGCCAGGAACAGGAACCTCCGAGGTTACTCCAAGCCCCATCCATGCTGGCCTTGAACACCTCCAGGGATGGGGCAGCCACAACTTCAGGGCACCTTGTTCCAGTGCCTCACCAACACCACAGGAAGGAATTTCTTGTTAATACCTGATCTAAACCTTCCCTTTTTCAGTTTTAAGCCATTCTTCCTTGTCCTATCACTACACATCCTCAGAAAATGCCCTAAAATGGGTGACTTTGGGTATCACCCACACTGTACATGGGAGCAGATGCTGTTGTAGGTGCACATCAGCCTCACTCAGTGGAAAACACTGCCCAGGGATGTGGAAAGCAAGACCTCAGGATGTCACAAACTCCTTCACACCAAGCCTGAATCCAGTGATTCAGCTAAACCAGACTCTTTTGCTGGCCTCTCCCCATCCTGAGAAGACCCCAGCGTGTAATGAAGAAAACTACACATGCCAGAGGGACGAGGAAGGCTGAGGCACCTGGTTCTCACTCATACTTGGCTTGAACTGCCTCTAGCATTTATCTCCCAACCATGACTTTTATATGGTGTTGCCCAACAAACCCTGGGAGCACCTCAGACAGGGCTTGGCTTCACCCACCTCCTTGGATTGCTCTCCCAAACCAAATCCTTGCACAGTCAGGAGGGAGCTGGAGAGGGTTCAAACTATTCACTGCTCACAGAGGCACCACCAGGCTCCATCTCACCTTTTGCTATCAGAGACATCCTTACTCCCTCTGTGGTGTCCCTTGGTTCTCACAGAGATAAAATGGCTTTAACGGAGCTGAGGCAGGAGTGGATCAAAAGGCAGTGGGACAACAGAGGGATTGGGAAGCCATGCACGTCTCCCAGCCAGGCAAACAGCAGCCATGGAAAAGGGCTGGCGAGCCCACGGATGGGGAAGAACAGATGGAGCATAAATAATCTGGCAGCCTGCAGACAACACGGCAACTCGCGGGTTATTAAAGCGCAGCGTGCAGAGCCAGGGCCAGCCAAACCATCAGGGCATGAAGGAGCTCAGGATTGGGGTTTGGCTTCCAAGGAAACCAAAGGCAGGCTCCTTTTAAGCTGCTGCATCAGCACGTGCCCATCGACTGAAGACAGAAAAACTCTGTTGGACTTCAAGGCTACTCATGCAGCCAGGTCAGGATTGTCCATGAGTTGAAAGTATCCCATGGGTTTCTCCAATTTAGACTCTTCCAGAATACAAAACACTGGAAGAAAACACTCCAAAACACCCACAATGTTTACTAAATTCTGAGAGATGTTGTCTTCATTTTTTTCAAAAAAAGATTAGACTCTTGGAGAAATCATCATTCGTACTCTCACTACTAAAAATGCACAGTTCATCCAGGGGAAAAAAACTATTTTTTGGTAGGAAGGAGTCCTGTTTAATATCTGTCTTCAGGCTTGTGAGTGTAGAACTAGAAGCACCACTCTGTCCTGAATTTCAGGGGCAGCTCTTGCCTGGGTGGTGGATGGACCCTTCATCTGTCTCCTTAGGAGAGTTCTGTCCCAACTGATTCCTTCCATGCCCTTATTTTCAGTATTAACTAATACTATTAACTGGTAACAGAAGACATCCAGAAGCTCCAGTCAGAAATAGGGGAACACTGGTCTGGGCATAATATAGAGGAGGTTTTTTTTGCCAGAAAGATTTAGAAAACAAAAAATAACTTCAGGACTTTAAAAAACAAAAAAAAAAAAACATAAAAACCTCAGGAAAGGAGGAGAGGAGGGTAGAGGAATGGGACCAAAGGCTATAAATCAGGTATTTCCACCTGTCTTAGGTAACACCTCTCTCTCCTGGGTGCTCTTCAAGCAGTTTTATCAGGGTTTGGTGTAGGGATGTGGCTGGTAACAGCCCCATCCAAGCCAATCATCGGGATTCACTTCATAGGAATAGGGAACAGGATGCCAATATGCAAAATCCATGGAAAGATGATGAGCACCCCAAATCCTGAGCAGGATTTAGTTGCCCAAACAGAGGTATCTGAGGTGAGGATCCACAACATCTGCACAGGACCCACAGATCTGGCACAGGAGACTGGAGAAAGCAGAGTGGGAGGTCAGGGAGGATATCCAGGATATCCTGTCTGCCTCGCTCCAGGAAACTAAACCCATTCACCTCATACAAGCTGCTGGGCTGTAACTCTAAAATATGCACTGATTTGTGGTATTAGGGCTGTGTTTGGAGCATGGCTCCCTCATAGAGAGCACCAGCAATGCCAGCACTGAAGCAAACCACTGAAATTGTTCCACTTAACTCAAAATCAGACCCCAGTAACATTTTGATCATCTTTAATCACAACAAGCCTTGATGATTTTATCAGGTGTCCCCTGAAGCCCAAGCCATCATTTATGACCAGTACCAAACCAAGTGTAGGGGCGTCCCAACAGCACCCTGATATCAGAGCAGACACAGCAAAGGAACAATGTCCTTGGGTTGTGGCCTTTTGGAAGCATTTGTGCTCCTAAGCTATTCAAACATCCTTGAAAACCCTGTCTGTATTTATTTTTCTTCAAGGATCAACATGTTTTCTGAAAAGCAGGGAATGACAAAATAGCAGGTGTGTTGCAAAAAGCTTTTGTGAGGAGGAAAATTTATTCCAGGATGTGCAGTTTGCAAAACACTATGTTTAGTAGCTGCATAATAGCAGCATTTTCTGGCAGTTAAACATCACATTCCTTTCTCAAAGGATCCTAAAGCATTTTACAAACACTTCCAACATATGGCCAAGTGTAAAACAGCACCAGGGGAAAAAAAATAAAAAATAAAATCCTGTTTGCAGCCTTCTCCCAGATTTTTGTAACCAACTCCTGTGGTCTGGTGTCCTCTGCCTGCATGCCAAGAGGGGATCAGGGCTATGCTTCTCCAAGGGGTTTTTGGAGCTGCTGCTGAAGACCACCACGTGCCAGGTTCAGCTCTGCCACACTTCTGAGCATTGATAATTCAGGCTCAAACCCATGGTCTTTGAGATCTCAGGCAGAACCCAACCCTGTGACAGCAAAACTGAGGAGCTCTGACAGCAGCAACGGGCTCACAGACCCCTGAGGGCAGCTACTTCTCACACGACAAACGTGGCTCTGCTCTGCCAGTGCCACCTCCTGGGGACAGTTTGATGGCACCACACTGACACTTCCCTCAGTCATGCAGAGCTTTAAGGACAACATGAATTTAAATCACAATCCAGCCCAGGTGATGTGCTCATGAAGAGCAAGCACACACCTACACCCTGCTCAGCCACAGAACTCTGCAGGGAAATGTGGGAAAAACAGAATGTAACTACTCAGTGTGCAGTTACCATGTCTGCCAAAGTAGACATTTTCAGCTTTCCAGAAGATCTCTAGGAGTTGCCAGCTGTCAAACCTTGTGTTTTTTTATCTAACACATGACAGCTACAGTAGCAAGGAGCCCCAGGCACCTGTAGAGATACTACTTCCGTGCTGGGTTTGTAAATAAAATAATAATTTAAAAAATACAATTAAAAAGAAGTTATAAAAGACACCTTTGGATATGATATTCTTTTCTGGGATCTGGGATTCTACTTGAAGGTCCCACACATAATCATTGGCTTTCTTTACAAGATCAGTCGAGTTTACTCTTAGATAATCTCCTAAAGCCTTAACTCATGTTTAAGTCATTACTAGAGGAAGACTTGCTCACAGGCACAGATGACATCTTGTCATTTTCCCCTTAATTAAGATTTACAAAATGGGGTTGATTCACCCTAAATGGGCAGAATAAAGGGATGCCCACACACAAAAAATTTCTTCAGTCTCCTGCTTCCAGCACCAGAACCGGGGCTCAGACAGCACCAAACTGAATTCTGCTCATCTTGTGCTCACCTTCCACTTACAATAAACAGAGAAGTCCTACTGACCTAATCATGGACCTAAACATTGACATTTTTGCCACATTTGGTCCCAAAGTAACTCTCCTCTTGGGCCATTCAAGCATTCCAAGGTTTTGCATTGTCTTCTAGGAGGAACATCTTTGCATGCTCCAACCACACAGCACAGCAACTGGGATTTGCTGAATTCTAATTTATGACCTGCATGCAATAATTAAAATACGTGGGTACAAGTCTGGCACGCTGGGAAGAGGCAGCAACACAGCTGTTAGTTATAAACTTCTTTTTAAAAAGGATGTTTCATGAGCCTCATCAGAAACATTCTTCACTCTTTCACATAGACAGGAATAAAATTTCCACATTAGACATTCCCTTTTGTGATTTAATCCCTGCCCCACACAAAGCATTTTTGATCTTGAAGCTGCCAATGCAAACTTTTAACAGAGTTGGCAGATGGAAGCCTTGGATGAGACGAATGGCAGAGACCCAGAACTCCACACGCCTCTTCCATCCCAACACAGGGCTCCTCAAGCCCACATCCGTGCCCAAGGCCAACTCAGCTCTTCCCTCTTCTCCCAGCACGGCAGAGCTCCCACAGTGCCAATGAGCCACTGCCTGGGCTATCAGCAAAGTGTCCCCAAATTAACGTTGCTAATTTGAGCGCATCTCAGCTGGGCGAGGAGCCTGAATCCCTCACAGGAAGCTGCTGGCACGTCCCTGCAGGGAGGGTGAAGGTGGCAACGGGATTTTTCCAGCTAGAATGGGACATGCTGAGAGTCTTATTCCAGTTACAGAACCATAAAATCTTTTCAGTTACAAAAACCCTCTAAGATCAAAGTCCAACCATCAACCCAGCACTGCCGAGGCCATTCCCCAATGCCACAACCACACATGAACTGCACCAATTCCAGGGATGCTCTGGAGTATCCCAAGGCACTGCTGCTTCAGGGCTGGGAAGGAACCCAGAGGGTCCCCAGGCTGGTGGTGAGGAGGGCAGCCTGGTCCACCAGGACCCCAAGCAAGAGGTGACACTGGGGACATGGGGGTACTGCGGTGCTCCCTGAGAATCCTGTCACTGCTCATCCCACCCCAGCCAGGATGGAACTGCTGGAAGCCAGGCAGGCACAGCTGTAAATCAGGAATATCTGGAGCCACCTTGCTAACAGCAGTGCAGATTTACATGGGAAATTAAAACCAGTGCCTCAGGGCTGAAGCACCAGAAAATAAAAAATAAAAATAAAAACAAAGATTTTGTAGGAACAAAATTATCTCTCACTTCCACTAGAGGTCCCTGAAGGAAATTTCTCTGCCTTGTGCCTTGTGACCAGGTGGAAACTCTGGTGCAAGGCTCACAGAAATCTGTCCAGATTGTGTCAAGTTTTGTATTCATAGCCTTACTATTTCACAGTTGTGTATGATGTCTTTGCATAGGTCTAACAGAGTAAGACACAAGAAAAATAACTGGAGAAATTCCTGCTGGTCATGCCCAGTCCCCAGAAAACACCAAGACCTAAGTCCACACATAAGTGTTTTATACAAACATCCAACTTGTGACCTTCCATGGTTATGTATTACAGCAAAGGGCTTTCCAGAAAAAGTTTAACATAAGCAGCTAAACATGGCATGATATTTATTCATCATGGATTCCATTAAGCAAAGGAAAAGTATCTTTTACCTTGAACACTTCCATTGGAAGAGGAAAATTTGCTGCATCATTAAGGGATTTTTCCAGAGCGCATTTCCACTCAGTTATACTCTTCAGAGAATAGATATCTAAAGGGATGGCAATAACAAAAAGAAAAAAAAGAACAACAAAACCAAGAGGTGACTGTTTGGAGATCAAACCTTTTTGGAAGACTAAAGTTCTTAAGTCATATGAATGGACAGAGCAAGTGAAATGAACAGTGTCTATATTCCAAGCTGTGCAGCGTGGATAAATTCAACACAAAAGCAACTAGCAGGAGCACACTGGGGGAAAATTGTGTTTTATATCCTGGAGTAAAACCCAGAAAAAATCACATCCTTCAAATACTGCTGCAGGAATGAGAACTGTATTATCTCATTACTTGAAAACAGTGAAAAAACTCTCCTTTGATTTTCATTTCTCAAAGTACCTGATGTTTCCTAGTTTGAGGAGCCTCAGGTCTTCAGCCAATATTAGTCATATTTGAACAAAACAAAAATTATCATTATTAAGGCACCTGTTCATCAGAAAGTGTTTGAGGGTTTTTTTTTTTTTTTTTTAGTTGCAGGGTTGGGGTGGGTGTGAGAAGAAACATTTCAGCTAAATATCTACCCAGACACATTTTCTGGTATCACACTCAAACCAGAGCATCACACCAGAGCAAGGACTTACACTCATGAATTTTCATCACTGTACTTTTAGGCAACATCTTTGTGCAGCTTCACATTGCTTCCAGTGAGTTTCTTCACACAGGTTTAATATTATTAAATCATGATATTAACAAGCCCTTTATGGTTCACTGCAGTGAAACGTCTATGAATCATCAAAGGGAACAATGTAGGAAACAATACTGTGATGAGGAACATTATATTGGATTTACTCCTGCCCTAGAAAACATATTGTTATCTTGCACGTAACAAGTTATTGCAGAGCATTCATATCAAGGCCTCAAAGAGAGAAGATAGGTAGATAGATTCCAACAATTATTAAAATGGAAATGAACATTTGCTCAATAATAAACTCGAACCTTGATACAGAGTGAAGAGTGTGGAGCTTTTCTTTGGCCTGGCTTCCCACATTCACATCAAGGTTCAATTTGGCCCAATTTGCATTTAAATCCTGTACATCTAATAACCATATATATTTACTAGCTAGCAGAAGATTTACTGCTGTATCTTACAATTCTGAAGGAGGGAATAAAAAATATGCGTAAAAAAAAAAAAGGAATTGGCAAGCACTGTTTCCACCTAGCACTGATGGTACAAGAGAATTTTATGCTCTGAACTCAACAGATTTAAGACCTTATCAAAACAGGATTTGCAGAATCACTCACTGAAGTGGATGTATTTATACTTCCACTATATCAAATCTCACTACTTCAGAACAGACATCAAGGATATGCATATGAATTTAAACACACTTGAAGGGGAATGTTAACCTTTCAGGGCAGTATTTTTAATTCCTCAGCTGTCTGGTTATTAATGGGAATATAGATTTCAAGTCTTTGTTTACAGCACGTGCAGCAGGCAGAAGTGTTAAGAAGTGCACTCTTTATCTAATTGTTCATTATTTTATAGTTTTGTTGCCCCACTTCTCCCTTGCTTGCAGGAATTCTGACCAGCATGAAGTGCAAGGAGGGGGACGACTCACCTTGTTTATTTCTTTTTTGGTTTAATTTACAGGGAAATTCTTAATATGATTTTGCCTCACACTGCAGCCAGCCTGTTGTTTCAAGCCTGAGGATGCTTCCCTGCTGGAAACATACTCTCATTTTTCTACTGTGATGCCAGTGAAGCACAGGAAACATGAAACTGGCATTTTGGGCAACTCTGGCTAAGTTTTGGGCAACTTTGGCCAAAATCAGCAAAAACAAGCAGCAACTTCTCTGGGCAGTGTCAACAAAATTCAAGATACAGAGGCAACTCAGTGGTTTCAAGGGCCAGCAAGGAATGCCATGTGCACATTTAATTAGTGGCGTCTCGCTTATGCTGGCAAGTGTTTGGACACTAAATTGCACGGTTAAAAGAGCATAAAGCATTTTATTTAAGTGCCAGGGCTGCAGGTAATTGAACAAAGTGTACTGTGTCAATCTGTATTAGGGTTCACAAGTAGTGAGCAATTTGTCTTCAAATAGAAAGCAGCATAAAACGGGATGATCTCGTCCTGCATAAACAGCCGAGCTCAGGCCATCAGTGGCTCTGTGTCAAGCAGCCTGTGCCAATTTGCACCACCAAGGAGGCTCATTCCAGACTCAGATATAGATCTAAAGGGAAAAATAAGCTATAACCCCTTTGCTACAGTTAAATGGGCTTGTGAGATATACAGAGTCTGTTTGGAAAACACAGCTGAGATGCTGTTTCAAATCACTGAATGGTTTGAGCTGGAAGGGGCTTCAGACATCTAGATCCAAGCCCCAGAGGACCCTCTTTCACATTAAGTTAGGATGCGGGTGGCTTCAGGAAAGAGATCTCTCCATCCAAAATATTGTTTGGATCCATGGGATCACCTTCTGAGATGCTCTGCATCTCAAAAGACTGACATGGAAGTGAAACCTGGCAGGTGCCCAGGATGGATCAACATGACTAAGTCACACCTCAGACAGAGAGGGAAATAAAGCTCAGGGTGGATACACAGCATCCAAGTCAAGAGTAGGCAAAGCACTGTCACAAGCTGCAGAAGTGATGTACAAAAACACCCTTGTTTGATAGCAAGGAGACACACAGCCGGATCTGGGAGCAGCGACACGTCCTCAGGATCTCTTCAGAGGAGACTCATGACAGCATTGATACACAGCCTAAGGCTGCTCCCTTTATCAATCCAAGAGTCGCCTTAACTGGCTTCAGATGTTCAAAATTTAGGACAACCAGGTGTGTGTTCATTGGTTTCAATCCCCATGCATGGAAAAAAATAGGCTTAGAAAGAGGTCATTTCATCTTACCTATGTTAGTTGTGTCTTAGCACCCTGTAGTGGTTTCATGTTCACCAAATTCTGTTTACCAAATTTAGTGTAGTGGTTTGAATGTCTTTTCTGCTGTGCTAAACCAGCAAACACCCTCTTTTCTCTACTTATTATAAAGAGAAAGCAATTTCTCATGCAGAACTGTCTTTTGATGCCCACAGCACGGCAGGTGAATCTAACCCCTGATGTGTAAAAAACAAGGTACTGCCCACAGAATCTCTCCTTCCTAGGAAGGACCACACCAGGTCTTTCACACAGCAGACATCTTCCTAGTCCAGATGCTCTTCCCTAAAGAAGTCACTAAGGGATGTGGCCCTGACACAGCCTCCAGGCCTCAGGCCTTCAGTGAATTTTCACTTTTTGAATTCATGGTTTAATAGCCTCATCCCTGAGTTTCTTTAGAGCTCTCTGTTGCCAGCACCTCATCCTCACAACTCACTACTGCTTCCCTGATTGCTCCAAGATTCCTTGTGCAGAGACTTTAATTTGAAGCAGATCCCCTAGGAACAGCCACTTGGAGATTTTTCTGTCTTCTTCCTCTCAGTTAATGTCTCATACATTTTTTTAATTCATTGTGCCTCATGGACACGTTGGACAGTTGGACAAGAAGTTCTCAAAGGTTTTTTTTTCCAACCTTGACAATTCTGTGACTACGTGTTAGGTGAAGATCAAATGATCAGGAGTGGAACAACCAACATTCCTGCCTCCAGAAACTCCTGAGATTTCCACTCCTGACTGGCTACTCCCTGCAGTGCAGAGCCTGACAGCTGGGTCAGAAGCGGGAAGCAGTGAAAGACGACAGAAGCAGTGATCAGAATAGGATCTGGGCAAAAACCAGAAGAGTTCAGACCTGAAGGGTCTTTTCTCAGCAAACTCCTACAGGGCTTAACTTTAGGAGACGTAAAGTAATGAAGACCTATTTAAGTCAGTATAAATCAAGAAAAAGATCTGGGCATTGAATCCATTAATAATAATGTTGACTAAAAAATGAATGACTAGAGAAATGAAAGAAGAGGAAACAGCTATCAGATGAAAACAGGTAAGAACAAGATACTGAAATTTTAAAAGTTAAATCAAGGAGAGGGAAGAATAAAAGTAAACAACTCCAGCAAATAAAGAGTCGAGTAACAAATTTAGAGAAAAACAACTGAAAAGAAATGTAAAAAGGGGCACGAGGGGTGGGGAATCCACAAGAAGGATGTACAACTGGATAAAAGGAGGAAAGAATAGAAAGCAAATGGAATGAACAAAGAGGAAGCACAAATCTCCTCTGGGCCATTTCTATATTCACCAAACCTATACAGGCCAAGAGGGTTCAGAGATGGTCAATGAAAAAGTTGCTTCTCTGTAACACAAAGATTCTGTAAAATAAGAGAGTGGGTGATATTCATGCTCTCCAGCATTCACATCTAATTTAAAACATTGATTCCTACCTACCAGTGAAGAAAAATACACACTTCCAAAAAGCACTCAAAACTCAAGTCCCAGACAAACTTGTGAACACGAGAATTGAACACATCAGGGTCAACTCTCCTGATTGGTGTGAGGGACAGAAGCCACATCAGAAACACCTCGCCAGAGGAGGGGAATTACTCAGGGAAAAACTTTACCCACAGCACAAAGAAAACAAGGCACAGACCTGGACAAGTTGCTAACCTACAGAGGAGAAGGTGGATCAATCTGTGATCCCAGACCGGCTTAACTGCAGGCCCAATCCCTTTCCATTCAAGCTGGCTGGAACACTAAACTCAACCCTAAAGAGCTTCCTCTCCAAGTTGTAATCTCCTGGTGCTTCATACTGTCTGACAGACGTGCAAAGACTTCAACTGAATTTATTTCATAAACAGTACAGTTCACCTGACCCACTCTGAACCCACATTAGACAGATCTCACCCCCCATTTGTGCCATAGCCAGAAACCACTGACAAAGCAATGTGAATGCTGGAAAAGGACAGAAGTGCTGCACAAGTATCTCAAAACAATCAGTGAATGCCACAAAGGGAGACAATATTCCAAGGAGGTTCTTTACCTGCAGGTGGGTCCATTCTGTATTTATTCTCTTGACACCAACCGACTGGTCGAAGTCTGCAATCCAAGTAAAACAACCACTGGTCATAGGATTCAGTCTCCTCCAATCCCACATAGCGAAGGCGTAATCTTCCTCCAACATTTTCAACCACACTAACTATCCAGTACTGAAAGGGATTCTGGGAATCCTGCAGCTCTATTAAGGAATCAACTGTAATGAGGTCTACAGGGTTTTTTCCTCGCAGAGGCTGTTTGAATAGAAGCAAAACTCCTTATTTTAAACTTTATTTGAAGACTTCTCAAGGAAACAGATGACAGCAGAAGATTATTTTTGTTTTTCACACCATCATCCAAGCGATCAGCAAACAGTCTGTTCTTCTTCTATTTTACCCAATGTCTTCCAAGTGCAAATTCAGAAGTAAAACAGAAAACAACAGTTGTGCTAATTTCTCAACCGACATCATCAACAACAACAACAACAAAAAAGAATAATAAAAGGTGGAACAGCTTGTAAGGCACATCCATTTAGGACGCTCCTGAACTACTCAAAGCCCCAGTTGTATTGAAGGATTTCAAACAAATTCTCATTGATTGCAGCTGATAAGAACCAACAATGCTACTGGACCCTAACATTTACCTAAAAGGTGACTACTTTGTGCATGACCCAGAAATTTCCCTCTGTGTCCTGATCTCTTTCACAGAAGATCAGCTTTATCTTATTCCTGCTGGCATGGAGAGCAAATTAACCCCCCCAGCCATGAGCCTGTGAGGGTTATTCCAAAGCTCAAAGCCCACAGCAGGTTTGGATCCAAGCCCAAGGCATACAGGATTTGTTGGGTCAAGCCATCATGCCCAAGAAATCCCAGGGACTGAGGTTATCTGCTTCCACGTGGTTATTTTCTGGGTTCCCAGTTTTGCAGCCATTTACATGTGTGTAACTTTCCACCTGCCAGCACAGGCATTAAAAAACCATGAGATGCTCTGCAGAACAACCCCTTTGGGGCTCAGTGGTTTTGTTTTGTGACTGTGAGCATCTCTGTGTTCTCAAGCTTTAACATAATGGTTAGATTTCTTATTTTTTATTAAATACAAGTTTGAGTTCTAATGCAATGTCTCAGTTCCGGGGTTTTAAGAGCAGCATTAAAATGACCCCAAGACTTGGAAGCACTAGTCCCCAAAGGAGATGCAAAGCAAAGGCAAAATACATTAAAAACAAAGAATTTTCTTTTCCTGTGTGTTTGTCCCTCTTTTACTTAATTAAACCATATAAACATCTCACGTTACTTTTTAAAATATTAATTCTGTAAATCAAGAGTCAGTCCAGGATGGTTCTAACAGTGGCTACAAAACAAAATAAGGAGAAAGCCTTATTTTTCAAAAAGTTATTTTTCTTACTGAATATTGAAAATACTCAAATTTTGAGATGTAATTGATTTTCGTACATCTCTCTTAATCTAAAAAAGCAGTCAAGAGAATGAGAATATGGTGAAAAAAATGCAACTAAAACTAACTAAAAGCTTATCACATGTACAATTTTAAACAGCTTTATGATTAATAGATATTTCTCAGAACAATATATTTGCCATAATAAGCTACTTTTCTACAGTGCAAGCTGCAAGCATCTGTATAATCTCTTCAAATATTATTTCATGGCAAAATGCAGTGTCAGAATTTAATAATAATACAGAAATCCACTTTAATGTGGATTTTCCCCTTCTCATACAACTGCTTCATTGCAACAAAATATTCTTTAATATGAAATGATGGTGTAATGATTTAACTTATTATAATAAATCCCTGGTTGTATCAAAGTGAATATTGCTTCCCTGATTTGTGTGCTAAATTGTAAGCCAATGGGCTGTCACTTACCCCATGAGAACTGAATGGCTAGGATTAATAATCGGCTTGCATGAAATATTAACATTTACCATAATGCAAGAACCCTTCACATGCATAGCTGCCATGTAAAAAAATAAAAGATTTAAAAAGTAGCACTACATATTGATTTAACAGTCTAACAACAATCTGCAGCACTCATGAACAGCAAATCTGTCAACAGGGGCCAACATACATTGCACGACACAGACAGCAGAACACCAGAAAAAGGGTCAGAAACTGTTTCAAGCCAACAGGATGTTTCTTCTCTCTGCATTTCTGCCTGGGGCTGCCTCTCTTCCCTGCCTGCAGAAAGGGGAGGTTTGGCACACAACAGAGATGGGGGTTGGACACCAGATTTCTGCATATGCCACCTGGGAGTAGTCCAGGAACGGGGATGCAGCAGGCCTGAGGATGTGGATTACCTGAGGTCTGCAAAGGCTGTTCATCCCTCAGACTGGTAGGGGGAAAAAAACCCCTAATATTAATTATAATACAATATTAATTCTCCCTGACAGGTACATTGATACTGCTTGGGTATGTGGAAAAAGGATGCAGCTGTGGATGGTGGAAGTGACCAGGCACAAAATGACCAAAAATGGTGCCTGGATGCACACTGTATTACCACAAGCCAACATGAGCACTTTCACAAAGGTAAATTCTGTATGCCTTTGCTCTCAGCCTAAATACAGAGGGACAAAGACTGAGGGGCTCCTGCAGGACCATCTGCCTCCTCTCCAAACGCCCCCACAGCATCCTCGTGGGAGCAGGGCAGGCCCTGATGCAAAAGCTGCCCGTGCTTTCAAGGTGGAGCTGTGGGATTTTCATCCAGGATCTCAAGGCATACTGAGGCTGTCCGAGGTACAAGTCACCCTGTGGATTTGCTGCACAGACTGGGCTCTTGGCTGAAAGGGTGCATCTAAAAAATGGACCCTTCTGCTCTTCTGAGGCCACCTCACCCAACAATTTCCCCGCTAAACGTGACTGATGGGTTTAGGTGGGAGGAATGTCCCTGAGGGTGCACTTCCCATATAAAGATAAACCTGACAGTGCTCCCCATCAACCTACCAAATCCCATCTCCAGCCTGTGCCACAGAATCACAGAATGGTTTAGGCTGGAAGGGACCTTAAAGATCATCCAGTTCCAAGCCCATGCCATGGGCAGGGACACCTTCCACTAGCCCAGACTGCCCCAAGCCCCATCCAACCTGGCTTTGAACACTTCAGGGATGGGGCAGAGATGGACTGGCAGCTCAGGTCACCAGTTTGATGGATCTAATGGGGAGGGCTGAGCTCTCCCTTCTGTGGAACTCCTCCATGCTCCCCTTCCCCCCACCAGGCCCTTTTTGAGCACCCAAACTTCCTAAAGAACTAAAAGGCAAAACAAACTCCCCGTGACTGGGTTAGAGGCAGAGCCAGCAGAGTCCAGGCATTGCTGCCATGGATTTTGGGGCAGGGCTGGATCAGGTCCCAGGGCTGGCACACAGACACTGCAAGCACACAGCCCTGAGGGCCAGGAGCACACACACACACCGAGGAAAGAGGAACTGCAATCTAATACATACACCTTCCAGCAAATTCGCAGGGGCCGTCCTGGCGCCGGTCAGATCCTGGATGAGGAACTCTGTCCAGTCCATGTATTTCTCCTTGATTGCTGGGGAAGGGGAGGGAAGAAAAGAAATGCTTAGCACAGCAGACTGCAGAGACTTACTGTGTGTGTCACGCAGTGGACATGGTGTATTTATTAAGAGGAAATTCTTCATTATTAAAGGGATTAGGCACAAGGTGCCCACAGAAGCTGTGCCTGCCTCTGGATCCCTGGAAGTGTCTAAGGCCAGGCTGGATGGGGCTTGGAGCAACCTGGGATAGTGGAAGGTGACCCTGCCCATGGCAGGGGGTGGAATGAGATAATCTTTTAAGTTCTTCCAACCCAAACCATCAATCATTTTAGAAACATCTCCTCGGGATTTACCAGCTCTGAAGTTCTGGATGAAACTGCAACTCAGAGCAGGAAAAAAGGCTGGTTTGTTGTCCAGTTCTTTGGGAAACCTGTGCACATAGTCAAATCCCCAAAAAAGGGAAGGTGTTGCTCCACTGTAGCCATTGACAGTGATTTACAACATCGTGGCTTATCATCCCTATCTGTCCCATTGAGAATTGGCCACTGCTTGTGTAACCACTCATTTCCTGCTTATCACCTGGGCTCAGATGTGATTTATAAAGTCTTTTTGTATGTTCACTAATGACCTCTGGGAAAAAAAGAAGCTGTACAAACTTTCAATTCCTTGACAGGAGAGCAGAAACTCCAGGTGCTTTTCCAACGAAGTAGAAAAATCAACCCTGAGAACATCATATATCAGCTGCTGAGTCAATACACTAGCAAGAAGAAAGACAAAGTCCTTCCTTTATCAGGAACTTCTGTTTCTCTTAGAAAAAAATGAATAATTTCTGAGGTAAACACTGTGAACCAGTGTTACTTTAGGACAGTTTTATAAGATTTGAACTGAAATATATAAAAAACTTTGCCTCTAGGATTCACATTCTGGGTCAGTTCTGGTAGAAATCAGTAGACATATAAAGGCAATAATTCAGCAAATCTCAGCTTCAGAGAGAGAGATGCCTCTTCAAATGCACTGTGCAGTTGCAATCAGAAATCCAGAAATCAGATTTTAATTCTACCTGCGAGTGAGAATTAAATTACATCTGAAACTTTGTTTTCTCCCCAAAATAATCTTACTTATAAGCGAGAGAATCATCAGGAGTGCAGTTATGCCTGTAACTTAGAAACACCTACAGAAGGGGAAAACCATAAGCATTTGAAAATTTAAACATTTCCTCTGAATAAACAACTAAATACATCATTTAAAGACCATTACCCTGTAGTAATCCATAGGATTGGACATGGGCAAAAACACAAGCCTTGCGCAGTGCACCTTACCTCAACCTCATTTCTGAGCTGTGCTCCTTCCCCAAAAGCCAGTTCTCCCATCTTGAGCTATACATCCAGTTTAGATATCTAAATACTTTAAATGTTCATTTAAAATGTATTTAAAATTATTAAACCTTGCACTGCTGGACTTGAGCTTCCATAAAATAGTGTTTGAACTTGCCTGGAATCATCTTAAGTCTTTTGCAGCACTGATTTTGCAGGATTTCCAGAAGATTTATGACCTTTGCATTATTTAAGATGAAAGAACAGCCCGAGAAGAAATGGTTTAGATATGACACTTTCAACACTCCTGCTGTGTACACCTCATCAGTTCCTGTCCACCTACCTCAGGATAAAGAAAACAACCTGAATTCAGGCATCAGGGAGAGGATAGTAATTGTGGTAATGAATGAGGCTGGAATCCCTCTAGCTCAGACTTCTGCCTCTCCCTGAGAACAGCACTGGGTACAGCACAGAAAGGTGCAAGTTGAACTCGATTTTGGCTCATTCCCATGAAGTTGTCAGCCAAATCTCTGAATGCCAGAGCTTCACTCCCAAGGAATGACAAATGTGATAAAAAGCACACAGTTTGAACTTTCAAAGCTGGCAGGAGTGTGTGTGGGGTGGGGGGAGACAGGGGGAGAATAGGATTTTCAAAGTTGACAACAGATTAACAGATTTCAGGGGCTTCCACTTCCAGATGCCCAACTGGAGATGTCATAACAGTGCCCAATTCACAGATCTGGCTGTCTGTCAGTCAGCCTCCCTTCCAGTGCCTTTCAGAGAAAAAAAAAAAAAAATAAAAAATCCCCTGTCCTTTTTAAAAGACTTGCACCTCACAGTTTGACATCTAAATAAGCTGATGCCTCTCTCCACATTCAGATCTGGATAAGAGGCTTCCAAAGTCCAAAAGTCCCAAGGTGACCTCTGTTTTCAGCCTAAACAAGCTCAGCTGAAAAAAACCTAAGCTATTCTCAATTTCTAGGTGGTTTCAGAGCCACCCTTCCCATACAAATCTAATTTCTAGGGTTTTCCTTTATTTTGTTCTGGTTTTGTGGCATAGATAGAATGACTCTGAAAATCTCTGAGAGGCAATAAATTGCACTGGAAGTTGTAGAAACAGGGATTTGTACCTTCCTCTGTGCCTACAGAGCACAATCAGCCTTCTCAGTTTTACAGTTCAAGTCACCAC
The DNA here is from genome assembly GCA_013401135.1 of Cettia cetti. Classification (NCBI taxonomy): domain Eukaryota; kingdom Metazoa; phylum Chordata; class Aves; order Passeriformes; family Sylviidae; genus Cettia; species Cettia cetti. The sequence continues at coordinate 66,806 of VZUI01052795.1, forward strand.
AATGCAAATATTAATTTTTAGTAGCAATGAAGTGAATCTGAATGATCACGATATCTGCAAAAGCCTCTGAGGACCAAGCAAAATGTTAAACAAATATATTCAAACTAAGGAAAATCTGCTGGTTAAATGAGAATAGCTGTCAGTGCAATGCATGGGTGCCCAACCTGAGCATCCCTCTCCAGAATTGCTGCTGCTCCTCTGGCATATTAGACTCAGCACCTGGGGACTGAAGCAGTGAACTTTCAATAACTATTTCCCATTTCTTCTTGTTAGCCACAGGAAAAGGCTCTACAGAACCTCTTCCACTGCTGGTGGGAAGGGAAGGTGACCAGGACAAAGAATCCTGCTCTGTGGTGACCTAAACTCCACTAGTATTCCTGTTTTCAAAACATTTTTTTCCCTGCTTTAAATAAATCCAGTGAGTCAGGAGGGGTCCATGGGCTTCAGCCAGCCATGCTTTCTTCACCTTTCAATGATTCATTTTCCCAAAAGACTTCTGTGAACTTGCCCTTAGCTCTGCTCCAGACTGAGTTCATTCAGGACGAAGAGCACACAGAAGAAAATCCATCTGAATCCAGAGCAGCACAGAAACACCTGAGAAAGATCCCACACTTCCCTCAATTCCCACAGTTCCTGGGAAGCAGCTGTAGGGATGCACCAGTTCCCAGAACTCAGTGATGGGCTGGTGAAGGCTCAGCCAACAGACCTCAGTGAAATTATCCACATCTGCAAAAGTAAAAACCAGGTTCTTGCAGCTCACTGCCTCCTTCCATGAAAAAATAATTAGTTCAGAGCTTCTAGTCTGGCAAATAATACAGCAAATTCTTAAATGAGAAAGGAAAAAGACCTTTCCAACATTAAGACTCAGGTTATAAAATCGTGCCCCTTCCAGAGACGTGAACACCACCAAAAATGGATCATATCCAATATCCCTCAAATTCTTCCCACTTTTCTCTACTTGATTCACCTTGCCCACAACCTCTCTGACTCCCATTCCTCTCTGTCCTTCTGAACCATTGCCATTTCCTCGCTTTTACTCATTGGTCTCATTTTCCTAAGCTGTTCTTGAGACTCCAGGCTGCAGCTGGACCTGACCTCACCTGAGGAGCAGGAGCTGCTCCCAGCTGGTCACTGGCTGATGTACAAAGTATCATTAGTATTTATCATCAGGTTTCCCCCATCAGCTGCTCAAACCCAGCCCTTTCCCCTTGCTCTGTGAGTTTGCAGACCATGAAGACCATTCCAAAAGCAGCTGGAAATGCTGGAGCAATGCACAGCCCATCATCCCCTCCAATCCCCCTGTGCCTGAGAGCCAGGACAGCAGCTTCATTCCTGTAACCCTGTAAATCACTGCGCCCTGCCTCAGCCTCAGCACATAATGGGTTCAGATTTATCTGCCTCTCTGGAGAAATAAGAAATTAAAAGCACATTCTCAGTCCCTTGACAGCACTGAGGCACAGGCACTCCATTCAATGAATATGAGATACTATTATCACATTAGCAACTCTTGGGATTTTAGCTAGTTTTCTAGTAGTTGCTGTTTTGTTGAGAGTCAGTCCTCTCAGGTCATGGGTTTACATAGGAATTCTCATTTTCCTTTTTTTTTTTTTTTTTTTTTTTTTTGTTTTCAAGAACAGGACACTGCAAAGTGAAGGAAAAACCTTAAAGACTGACAAGACAATGGGAAGAACGTGGTTTGTTTTTCACTTTTCATGACTGTTTTTCCCCCCAAGGCACCCACTTGATTGGCAAGAACAAGACTCAGGGATCTGAACTGCTACATTTGGTAAAATAAGGGAATGGCAGCATAAATAAACTTACAGGCATACAGCTCCTAAAAATAAGCTACTCCTTGGAAACACCTCAGCATGCCCCATGAATACACGTGCCCAACAAGCAACAATATCAAATTATGCTCAATTTTGTCCATATCTAAGGAAAAAAAAAACAAAAACAAAAAAACCCCCAAAAAACCAACAAAACACTCTTCATATTAGGTTTATTTTTTTTATTTTAATAACCCAGGATCACCAGCAACCTGTCGACACCTCTACTGGAGAATCCCCACTGGAACCCATCAACCTCTAAACAGCAGAGTTTTCATTTTCTCATATGTGAAGAACAGCATCTTAAACAGCTTTATAAAATAGTTTAAGATCTTTCAGTATAATCTGCTAAGTGACAACACTCTCAGTGTGGAAACTATTTTTATCATTAAAAATTTAACTCTTTCCTAGGACTTGAATGAACAAAAATAGGTAACAAGGGGAATTATAGCTGGGCAGGATTCAGGCAGTTCTTCTCCCTCCATTGTGAAATAAACTAAAATACCAAGATCTCATTAAAAGATTAATTTTCTAAACAAATAATTCAGGATGTTCAAATTAATATAGACATACAAATTAGTTATACATATATATATTAGATAGGAAAATCAGATATACATTTAAGATACACTGAAGTAAGCTGCTGGTGCCTGAAAGAAACGCCCAGAGCCTGGAGAGAAGGATCACAGATCAGCAGGAGAGCACCTGAAGAGCAACACAAGGGAATTCCAGGCACTCCCTCCAGCAGGGATGGGTGACATTATAGTGGAGACCTGCTACAGGACACCCAGCAAGGAAAATTAAGGCTGGAGAGGGATTGGAGCATCCAAAGTCTAGTGGAAAGTGTCCCTGCCCATGGCAGGGAGGTGGAAAAAGATGATCTTTAAGGTCCCTTCCAACCTAAACCATTCAGTTACTCTGTGACAAGATATGTAGTTTTTTTAAAAGTGAAACAGCATATTGCAAAACTATAGGAAGCTTACAATATTGACATTTTCTTTTAATTTTAAAGTTGTCACACATTCGATGCAGTATTTGTATGTTACAAAAATATTAACATATAAATGTTGTAACTATGTTATAAAGGTCTAAAATGATGGAGTCGAAATGAGATGTCTTTATATCAAAATAACATAGAATGCTAAAACAATTTGTTTAGACTTCACCCATCAAAACAATTTGTCAAAACTGACATGTTCTCACAAAATATTTCCATTTTGATAAAACAGCATTTTGACAGGAAACGGTTGAATCCCCACATTTTCATTCATCTTGCTGAACTATTTACATCCTTGTGAACCAGACTGGATGTGAAAACAGGATGGGGGTTGAGTGCTGTCCCTAAGCAAAAGGCTCAGGCTGTTTCTGAACCCTTCCCAAGACCTTCAGGGCTGGGAACAAACTCCACTGCATACCCTATGAAGCCAGATCCCCTATTAAGAATTTCCAAAATAAATTAAATCCAACATTAAAAAAAGAAAAAAATTTAGTGCTTTAATGGCATTTTTTAATAAAAATTATTGTTTGCTTTGAATTCTTTTGTGGGCTCCCCGAAAAAAAAAAGCCAAATGGGGCCAAAGACATCTTCAAACAAATTTCTTACTTGAATCTTCAAACAGTCTTCTATTCTCACAGCAGAAGAGTTCTGTGGTTTGAACTGGATCACAAAATAATGCAAATTCAGTCCAGAAAAGAAAAGAAAGTGCATCAAAAGCTGTTGATCTGATTTCCTTATTGTGGTGCAGCCACAAATATCATGAGACCCCAATTTCAGAGCTCAGGCACTGCCTTCTACACACCTGTCTTAAATAAAGTGTTCAAGGAAAATATTATTGAGAGAGGATTTTCATGGAAACCAGAAGTCATAAGCAACTGTCCATCAAAGAATACAGGTGCTCAAAAGACACTTCTGGAGCAGCAATACTCTGTGGTCCCATTCATGTGAATTTACAGTGAACAGAGGCTGGAAGGAAGTGTGATGTCTGTGGGAGAATGTTTACCTCTTGTATTCTCTGAGTATATGATCCTTTAAGCTGTTGATTGATCTGCTTGCTCTTAATCATCTATTTTTAAAAATAAAACTAAGTGCAAACTTCAAGTTAATGTTTAGCCCATGTGAGCTACCTAATTTAATAAAATATTCTGCATGGTTTTTTTCAATTTTCTTCAAGATATTTGGTGCCCTCTGTTTTTTTCAGGCTATCCAAACCACCCTGATCTCATTTCTAAAAGAACATGAAAAGATTATGCTGTGGTGTCTATAGTCTTGACCCAAACACACAGACTCCAATCCTTGCACCCCCAACTCTGCATGAAGCAGCAATCCTTAGTTACAAAAAGGAGACAGAAAAAAACCAAACAGATAAAGGCATGAGCACACGCTTTAGTTTTCTCCTGAACAACTCCCTTACAGTTTTTTTCTATTCAACTACACTGAATTTCAGTACAATGAGACTTTTATCCTTCCTGCTGCCACTCAGGGTTTCCAGAAATTATCTACTTATATCCTCTGGGTCAAAACAAGCAAGTTCATGAGCAAAAAGCTGCCTCAGTGTCCACAGGACACTTTGCTTCATCCTTTGAGCCCTTCACAGACGAGCACACCATTCCCTCCAGGTTTCTCTAGTCCTTAATTAACTGCTATCTTTTTAACAATAAAAAAGCAGCAGGTGGATTGGGAGTTGCTTTTTCACTTCTTGAAGCTTGCACTGGCTAAAAAATCCAACCCAGCTGCAGGAAGTATGGGTGGAAGAGGTGGTCATGGGATACTGTGGGAGAAAACCATCAGTGTGTGCAAACAGGGTGAGTGGATGCTATTATACTGATTTTTTTTTTTTAATGATGCAAAATTTTATGAAAATCCCCTCCATTAACTCACTGCAGCTTAGGAAGCTGAACAAGACCCTTTGTCCTGGCAGAAGGGCCACCACCAATTACTGAGGCCCTCCCATGCAGTAGGATCAGCTGTCTTCACCCCAAACACAACATAATGGATACAGACACACTCTTCTGAGATCCCACTGCTCTGGCATTCTGCTTCCAAGTCAAACTGCCCAGGATCAGAAGAGAAATTTGCCTCATAGATCCCAACAGCACAGTGTGCCACAAACCCAGATTAGCCTGCCCTGACCCCCTGAGCACAAGAGCCTCAGGTACTCACCCAGCAGTAAATGATCTACTCGTAACTACTGTGATTAATTACCTCCCTTCAGTCAAGTCAATACTTGGCTTGTACTGGAGTATTTAAAATAAATTTTGTAAAAAGGGACAAAAAGGAGAGGGGTGCTGATAATGGGAAGCGACTCTGCTCTGTCTTGGTGGCGTTACTTCATCAACTGCAATCAGATTATGTAGATAAGGAACAGCAGCAAATCCATCATCTCCACTTGCACTTGGCACACCCCTTTGTTTCAAGGCTTCACCCAAGTGTGATCAGCACCACCCAGCCTGGAATCACCAAGACACTGCTCTCCCTCTGGATCTGGGAATGGGGGAAGAGGGGAGAGACATGGCAAGAGAAATGGGGAATTAATCTCTTCCCACCCTTCACCTTGCAGGGATGAAATTCATTCATCTGGCCCATCAGCGTAGCAAAAAGTCACCTGTGGCCATCCAGCCTCAACAGGTTGGAATTTAAGGATGAAGCATTCAACTGTTTAGAGCATTTACCACGCATATATAGCCTAGGTTATGGGTTGGGCTCAATGATCTTAGGTACCTTTTCCAACCCAATGATTCTAAGATTTTTAATTTATTTTTAAGCTGTTTTTACACTGATTTCACCGGGAACACAAAATTCTGCAATGTTGTCACCTAGACTAGGTACCAAAACCCACCACCCTCATTAACACCACCAAAAAACTGGGAAGGGAATGCAAAAATATCTTCTGGACACAACCATTTTTAAGTGGGTGTCCTGGTTTAGGGCAGATTTTGGGAGGAAACATCTGAAAAGGTCTTTTCTAGAAAGCAAATTCAAGCTGCCTGTCCCTCAACCAGTTTGGAAGGCAAACCTCCTTCGAGCCAAGTGGAGAAAAACTGTTTATTTAACAAGCAAATGATTCACAAGCATAAAAAATTAATAATATTGAACAATGGAACCTCTCTCTGTTCTGAGGAGATGGCAAATTCAGAAAGTCCTTGTCGTGGGGTGTAGCTCAGCTCTCTCAGTCTCTTATCAACCCCTCCTGTGCTGGAAAATGCCACATCCCAGGCCCTGGTGGGCCACAGATGTGAGCTCCTGATCTTTTTCTGGGTTTTCGGTCCAGAGTAGGCTGATCAGTTCCAAGAAAAAGAAAAGCCACTGTCTGGGGAACCTCTCTGCCTCAGCTAGCTAAAAAAAAAAACCTAACTAAAAGCAAAGGAGAGCTCTCTCCTGCTGTCTGTGCTGCAGACAACACAGTCCAGGAGAAGAAAAACTGAAGCTCTTATCTCTGTTTTTTAATGCAGCTGCCTCAGACATTCCACCACAATTCCTTCTCCCCACCTTCACTCCCAGATCTAGTTTTAAAAGCAGAAAACTCAATATCCAGCATAAGCAGAACAGAAGATTGGGGATACAAGCAGAATAAAGTCACCCTAGGACAGTGGGTCAGTAATCTGCTCTCCTGTATCTGCAGGCATGAATGAAGGCTTAATTATTCTGATTTTGTTACAGAATACAGTGTGGCAAAAATGGGCTGATTTTAGTCTCAATCACCTCTGTCATAAACTAGGAAAAAACCTGAGGTGTTACTACAAAGCCAGAGTGTTTCACCCAGAGTGAGTGGCTTGTACTCCTCCAAAATTTCTTACCTAAGCAGAAACTGCACACTCTTTAAACACAGCAATAACACTGCTCTCTGCCCCACTCAATTCTAGGTACAAGGCACAAAAATTTCATTGTTGTCAACAACAGTCTTAGAAACAAATCAGCACTGGCTGACTTAAATGAGCCTGGATGTGTACACAGAGTTCCTGAAAGGCATTTCTGAGAGCCAGGCAATGCCCGGATTTTGAAAGCTCTGCACACACCACATAACCATAGGGGTTCTCCCATCATTAGTATCAATGTCCATTAGGGTGATGGCTCACTGTGAAAATGAGCATCCAAACTCTGCAGCTCCTGGCACTTAACCCCAAGCCTCCACGCACATTCCCTGATTATTTTTTCCTTCCGTGTGCATTAAGCACCGTGCCCAGGGCTCAGAAGAGATGGATCATGAACACTGAGAGCTCCAACTCCCAATCTCCAGACCCAGGAGTCTTAATGAAGGCCTTGTCAAATCAGCAGTTTGGGAGCTTTCAGGGAAAAGAGGAGGGACCTGGTATTGTGATCGCAATTTCTACATCAGTTTTTATCCCGTAGAGATAAAAAAAAAAAAATAACAATGAAATTGCAAGAGTGCTGTTATCCAGGGAAAATCAGCATCTTAACCAAAGTGCTCAGAAGCAAAAGCAGATCACAGAGCTCAGAGTGTGACTGCATGAAAAGTTATGAATTTGCCTATATGAGACAGAAATGCATATATCGGATTCCCTGTTCTGAGCAGGCGCTTGCATGGTTATTTCCTTCCAAATTGTAGCCCCTCTGGGTGAAAACCAAAAAAGTATTTAGCCATCTTTGCAGGTAAAGAGATTTGCTACTGCAGATAGACAGAAATGCACAGACAAATGTAACCAAAAACTGTAAAATCCCATTTTAAAAGTTTTGAAAGCCATGGGGGAGGATGTTTGTGCTGCTTGCCCGGCCATCAACCATGGTAAAGACTTCCTGTAGCATTCCAAAGCTCTTTGTGTACTAGTTTCACACCAGAAATGCAGAAAGAGGGAAAAATAGTATGTCTACAAAGCAAAATGCTAAATACCTAGATAAATCCCCATCCAAGTCAGAATTCCTAACCACATCCAGGACCATTGCAAGCCAGCTTGGTTCAGACCTGAACCAGAATTTCTGGGCAGCACTGGGCACACACTGGCCCGTGCCAAGACCAGGCATGAACTGGGCATTTTCACAGAAAATTGCACTGCCCCAGGTGCCACTGATGCCACACAGTGGAAGAAAGAAAATCTGGAGGTTTCCTGCACACCAAATTCCCTCCCCTTGGCTTGCCTTGACAATGGACACAAGAGGCAGCTCCATGCCCTGTGTCTTTGGGAATCTCACATACCAGCCCCAAACAGATTTTGTGGCGTAACAACACCTAAAATTTATGAGCCATTCCACTCGGGGATGTCACTGCAGTATAAATCTCCTGCCCAGGGCTCTGACCTCACACCTCCAAAGTCCTTCCAATTTTCCCCCACACTAAGTGCCTTTTCTCACTCCCAAACCCCACGGTCACTTTCTGAAGTATATTCTTTGGAGACAGCTCTGTAAAACCCAACAAATTTACAGCAGCACAATGTTCTTACATAAAGCATAAAACCAGTTCACTGCACAATTTGGGGTTTTTTTTTTCCCTCGTAGTGGGAACAGTCTACAGCAAATATCCACTACAAATAAAAGCATCAAAACATAGAAGATAAATAGAGGGATGTGATGTCCAAGAAATCCATTCTGATTTGGGGTTGGGATTTTGGTTGGTTTTTTTTTATTTCCTGTATTCTACAGAAAGAGGAGAATGAATGGGGATGAAGCTTGCAGTTTATTGTATGAATTATATTGTTTAATACACAACAGAAGAAACACCAATTAAAAAAAGGGGGGAAAAAAGGACTGAAGTTTTGGTTAATGCTTAAAATTGGGGGAGTTTTTTAGAATCACACAGAATGGTTTGGATTGGAAGGGACCTTAAAGATAAAGATCCTCTTGTTCCAACCCCCTACTGTGGGCAGGGACATCTTCCACTAGACAAGGTGGCTCTAAGCCCCATCCAGCCTGCTCCTGAACACTTCCACAGATGGGGAAGCCACAACTTCTCTGGGCAGTGGGTTCCAAATTTTTTCCAATTTTTTTTTTTTTTTTTCCCCACCACCAGCAATTTCAAAGTATAAAGCAAGGCATTACTAGTTTCAGCCTGACACCCCCCACACAAAGATGCATCCCAGAGGCAAGAGACAAAGGGGTTCTTTGCTGGAAAACTCTGTTAGGACTCAAGGGGGGGAGGCTGGTGCCACTGTGCCTGAGCTAGTGAGGTACAAACAGCAAAGCTGGACTTGTAAGGTCCAATTTAAGGATCTGCCTGTGACTCTCCCCAAATGTCACTGCTCACACCAAGAGCTTGGGACAACAATGGAAATCAAACCATTCCCACGACCCAGCACACTCCCAAATTATCATGGAAATAGCAAACAAGCCTCATTCACCACGACTCCAACTTCTGACACCCCACGAAGCAGAAACATATGTTTTCAAAAAAAAAAAATAAATTGAAACTCATTTCACAATTTACAGAGCATTCTGTAATTAATCACATTTGTATTGCCAGCTCCTAATGACTGAATCCCGTCTAATCACTCCGGAGCCTCTCGGCTGTGTGATGTGAGCACCACAAATCAGAACCTGGAGGGCCTGATGAACATTCATCACACATCCTTCCCGAAATTAATGGTACAGTCAAAGCACAGCCAGGCCCCATGAGGTGCTCAACATCCTATGCACAAAATGTAAATTCACAACCATCACCACAACACCATCAAAGAAATACTCCATCAAGGCTCATTTTGAGCTTGCTAAACATGTGTTTTCTTCACTTGAAAACAGAAAAGGGGCTTGAACTATAAATCCCAGGATCAAAAACATCCCCGGGAACTTTGAAGAGTTTAAATCTGAATCAGAGATCAACGTGGAACATTATGCAAGGCAATGTCTGAAATGAGAATAACAACGTGCTACAGGACCTGAAATGAGAGCAGCTTTCCCACAGTGCTCTAGATTTCCTTTAAATTATAAAACTTCAGCTTCTCCATCAACCTGGGACATTTTGACTGGAGATGAGATGCTCTGGTGAACCCAAGTGCCTTCATTGCTAAACCAAATATTAGTGCAGAGCCATGAGTCACTCAAATGGTTTGTGAGCCCTTAATCTCCATCACAAAATGCTTCCTCTTAAGTTTTGTTTTTCTTCTTTCTAAATAAATTAGATGTTCTACATGAAGAGGCCTCCCCAACAGATCCACCTGCTGATATCCAGGCTGAAAAGGTCAAGGGAAACAGCAGAACTGCTGAAAGCAAAGCAGGAATCTATGGAAGAGGTAATTTCAGCAGTCAAAACATTCAGGGTGTAGATGCTTCACATAGGCAGGGACTCTTCTCTGACCTTCCCAGAGTTGTTTGGCACAGAGAATTGCAGATTTTCCCCTCTAGGTTCTCTAGGCAGAACCTCTTCAGTAAAACTGGTACAACACATAGCATGACTTCCTGAATCTGGAAAGGTTTTCCCTGGATATAATTAATCTTCTACATCAACTCCAGCATTTTAGGAAGTAGTTACATTTTTACACCTAAAAATGCTGACTTTACCCTCATCTCTTCATTCCCAAGTGACAGCACGGGGAAAAAAGGCTTTTTTTAGTGACAGACACAGGAGGTGGATGCTCTGCCTCAAAACACAGAAAAAACCATCAATCAGGATGGGTTTCAGCATGTCCTTAAGCTCATTTGCGGGTCTGGGTTTTATTCCTTCTGTGACCAAAAACCAAATGGAAGCAAGAGCACTCACACAGAGACATAGAAACAGATTATTTGGGACTTCAGAGCAAAAAGTTTAAAAGTGTCATGCAGAAGGGCCAGAACTGACCCAGAATTTGGTATCTGGGTTAGAAGAATTGATTTTGTCATCAGGGAAATGCTTTTAAAGGAGCATCCCTTAAACCTCTGCACTGCGTTATCAGCCACCTCCACGGGCTCCAGGAGCATATGGTCTGCCTCAGGAATCCAGCCCTTTCCACGGTGACTGGGAGCCCACATTATCATGCATAATGAAGGAAAAATCAAGTGCAAGTCACAGCTGGCTCAGGATCATGCTGGTGCTTGCATCTGCCACTAGCAGCTTCCCAAATTCACTCCGTGCCTGTTCCTCACAAATCCGAGGTGCACCTGAAGGAAAGCTCTGCTGAAGACATGGGACTGGACATGTTGGTTTGTCCTTGGCCTAAAAGAGCTCAGAAAAAAATGCTCCCTCAGCCCAGGACTAAAAGACATAATTTAATCTTCAAACTGATCAAAAAAGGTCTACTGCAGAAAAACTTCAACTTTGGCATGCGCTGGATCAAATCCCTTGTGCCACTCACCCTTCACAGTTCCTATGCAATGCACCAAAAAAAATCACTTCCCCCTTTGATATAAACACCAAAAACTGTGTCTAACTTGGAATATCAAAGAAAAAGGGATTTTTAAAACTCCACAGATGTCTCCAATAGAGATTAATTAAGTTTGACCACGCTTTACCTATTATATCATTAACTACCTAAGTCTAGTCTTACAGTTGAGGTGGCATTTCCATTCCAGAACTCCTCTGGGGAAAATTACAGCAGACTGGGGAAGGGAAATTAAATGCAATTATCAAGAATGACTATTTAAAAATCTCTCAAACTAATAATTTTAAAGAGTATTTTATTAAAAATGCATTCAGCCAGACATTAATTAAATTGACAATTACAAAAATGAGTGGTCTGCACCCACTGTTATGCTTTCAGGGTCAACCTTCCCATTTTTCTGTTGTTTCTGGGCTTTTTAGCTCCACAGCTTTGGAGCAGATGTCCCAGGATATGGTTTGAGTGTGGAAGAACAACTGTGGATATTCACTTCTGGATATTCAAGGTGTGGAGATCTCCAGAGTCATGAGCAAGGTGCACATGTCAGTGGTGTTTGAATAATGACACTGTAGTCTCCTCAGTGACAACACACCAAGCCTATAAATGGGGCTGCAATTCTTCTGTTGGATATTGAGCAGATTCTCAACTTTCCTGCATTTCTGTTTCATATTCTCATGCTCTGAACCAAGGAGTTGGATGATGTCAAACACTGGTTAAACTCAGAGCAACAGGACTAGTAATTCTTAAACTTAATTTTATTTTTTTTTAAGGAGCCTCACAGAGGCTGATTATGAAATAATTTCCATCTTGGCATTTAAATGTATCGAGAGGACGATTTTGATGTTTCATTCAGTGGATGGAAAAGGTTTTTTTCAAGAACTGTCAAAGGGAGATTTTTTTCTGAAATGGTCTCAAAGGTACCATTGAAAAATCCACCCTATTCCACTCGCTGCTAAAGGAGGAGAAAATCTCAGGAAATCTCACAGAGAAGTCTGGTGTGTGCTCACAGTCTTTTCCTGCAGTATTTCCTTGGAAATGCAGCTTCTCATTCACAGTCTCTGCCTCACACTGCAATTACTCCTTTCCTGCCCTATCTCTGTCCCTCCAGCACAACCTGCACTAAACATCAGGCTCAAAACCAATGGTTTGGTCACGGTGGAGGCTGCAGACTGTGATCAGAATCATGAGCAACAGAAGGCAAAGCCATGGGGTCTCAGCTGCTCACCTCAAGTGCTCCAAGCATCCTGAACAGAGCCTGAGTCCCACTGAAAGGAGCTTTCCTTGCAGGAGGTCAGGAGCTGCCGCAGAAATTGGTTTTGCCAACATTTTGGGCTGGGTAAGTCAGCTGCTGCAGCTCAGCATCACCTGCAAGGAGTTTTGCTGCATCAGTATTTGCTGAAGTTTAATACTTTTGCTCTGCAGTGGGCTTGAGCCTTGATTCATAGGGACAGAATGCCACACAGAGCCTAACAGCACTACCAAAAAGAGGGAACTCAGATCTGTGTGGATTTGGACAAGCAAAACTCCCTCAGTTTCTAATACAACCTCTCTTGTAACACAAAGCCTTGCTCATATGTATCAGAAACCCCATGGGACAATACTCCAGCCAGCCAAGAGGGATAAATTTCAGTTCCCAAAGTTGCCCACTGCAAAATCAACTGGCTCCACAAGAAGAAGAAAAAAATAATTATATATATATATATATATATATATAAAGCACTTTTTCTCCTTCTCATGGCAAAAGCAGCTAAGAAATGCCTCATTCCATGCAACACCAACCCCACCACTCCATGCAAGGTGTGGGGTTGAGAGGATTCCCAGCTCATGCTGATGTCTTCCCAAAGCTACCCCTACCCTTCCAATCACCCTTGCTTTTATCTCCCTACTGTGCCTCATTTGCTTTTCACTTGCTGGTCCAGCTGTGAAAACATCAACTGGCTTCAGTCCTGCTGTTCCCAAGGAGAAATCACATCCCCAAGGATTTTTTAGAAATTATTGCAAAAGACGTGGAACACAGAGCTAACACACACCCTGATTTCCTCCTGGCCATTTGCCATGACTGCCAACCATAAAGAAACTCCACTAGCACATGAGCCCCAGCCTTGCCAGGAGCCTGAGCTTGAAGAGAATTTCCATCTCCCTGCATAAATCTGTGATACACCCAGGGCAGACATGTCCAAGCCTCAGTGGCCATATGGGGCCAGACTCCAGAGTACTTTTGGGGTAGTTCTAGTACTTCCAGCAGCAGCAAACTGGCTGCTGAAGGCTTCCAAAGCCTAAAAAATCCTACTTACAATCAGAAATGACCAGCATGCTCAAGTGATTTTCCTGCTGGAGTTCTGTAACACCTCCAAGTGTGATAGCAGAGGATGGATGGCTCCTCAGATTTTAGGAAAAAGAAAAAGTGCTCTCTGCCTTGAAAACCCAAATGCACCATGAGGGCAAGATGAAATGAATCATCCTCAGATATTCAAGCACCTTCCAAACAGTGGAACAGGTATCAGGAGAAAACAAACAGAACTGAGTACAGTGCTGTGTACAGAAATGAACTAATACCAAGCTTGACTGAAAAAGTTGATTAAATTAGTTTAATTTAAAAGCCCAAACAAACCCTGAAGGAGGTTCTTTGTTTATTGCTTTTTACCAACAGCACACTTTACAGAAGAAGCACCATGTGGGCATGAAATATTCATTCATTAAATCTTTCATAAAGCTCCACACTATTGGTTTCACTCAGGATATATTTATAACTTGTCAAAGTCCCCGAAAATCACTGCTTTTCTATCTCCCCCCTCCAGACTGTTTATAAAAGGATTAGGCTTTCAGTTTTCATTGCAATATCCCTGATCCTCAGCTCCGCTGTTGCTTGTAACAAGGTGCTGCTTCTTTAATCAAAACAGGATTCATTGCTCAGCCTTCCCTGCACCACCCAAAATGGACCCTTTTATGATGCTGCAAACCATGCAGCTGCCGTGGGAATGACAGCATCACTCCTTTTTGGAGGAAGGCAGCAGCATGTGGAGACAAAAGTCAGAACAGAGAGTCCACCCAAGTGAGGGAAAAGCAGGCAGAGAGTGGATTCATTTCAGTAGGGCCATGTCTGAGTCACTGGCTTTCAAACCTCGTCCATTGGAGAGCCATTTCTTGAACCCTTCCTTGGCTGCCAGCCAACCTCCAGATTAAACCCATGCTCCGAGCTGGGTTAATAACACACTAGAGTAAACAGTGCTGCATTACCCTCAGTGTTAGCTGTAAAACTAAGTCATATTTTTTTACAAGGTTTGCTGACTACATGGCTCAGTCCAGTACAGGAACGAGGACAGACTATAGTTATGGATAAAAAGTATTTTCCATCCAGAAATCTGCAAAAATCCAGGATTTGCATTAGGGAAATTGTCAACGCTGTAAGGACTTGCACTAATCTCTAATGTAGGCCAAATTTGATTTTTCCAAATTATCTTTAGTAAATCTCTGCTCTGTGGAAGGTGTCCCTGCCCATGGCAGGGGGTAGAATGAGATGATCAGTAAGATCCCTTCCAACCCAAATCATTCTTGGGTTCTATGACAAAAAAAGCACCCAAATACAGATGCTGAACAGGCACTGGAGGTGCACTGCAGGGTCCTGAGCAGTTTTGGTGCCCACAGTCACTGCACACATCCCTGCCTCGCTGGACCACAGGCTGCCTGGTCAGGCTCCTCTTTCCCTTCCTCCATTTGTTTGTGAGCATAAATAAACATAAATACAGTAGAAGCAGATGTCGTTGTCCCTGGAAACTAGACTTGCTGGGCATGTTTTTGCTGAAACGGCTTCTTACTGGAAAATTAGGTTTTGATAAAAGTGTGTTTCTTCTCTTGCTTTTAATAAACAGAGCCTGCTTCATGTTTGAGCTCTGGGCTTTCTTTTTTTCACTGGAAAACGAAACAATCTTGCATGGTTTCAGTTTTTCAAATGCCTGATCCTCAGCAAGGGCTGGGCTCCCCAGCACAAGTGCATCTTATGGGGCATTGAGGAGAAGAATCTCAAGACAAATGCACAAGGTGAGGCCAAAACCTCCTGAGATAAAGTCAAACCCAGGCAAAAGGGAAAGGAGGGACCATCACCCACTTCTGGGGTGCTGAGTCTGCTGCAACTCAAGATGGTTTTTTGGGTGTTTAAACCCAAAGACAGCCATCCTGATGTTTTTGAGTGGAAAAACGCTGACTTTTTTCCGAAGGGGAATACTGGTGAGTACAACGCAGAGGCTTTGAATTTATGGCTTCATGAAGGGGAAAAGGGAACTTTTCTAAGCCAATTCCACCAGATACTCAAGAGAAGCACAAAGAGTGACCCCGGCTGAAGAGATTTAGCCTCAGGGAAAACTCTGCCCTTTGCAGAGAGCTGAGAGTGCCCCAAGGCCATGTACCAGAGCCACAGGGCCCCTGCAGAGCCAAGGCTGGGAGTCTTGTGTACATTCCTAAAGACCACTTCCACTGCACTCCCAAAAAACTTTAAACAAAAAGACCTGTGTTTAACCAAACATTGTTTTTTCCCCTCGATTTTCCCCATCACTCACAGTGGATCCAGCCAGAGGCACAGCAGTGCACACCTCGCATTTCCCTCTCGGGAAATGTGGTTTTTTTTTGTCTGAGTTTCACAACTGAAACATCAGGATAAATAATTTACCCCCCACTCCACTTAATAAACCTCTCAGCATCTCATCCCTGCAAGGCTCTCTGCAGTTATGCCTCTGGACCTGAAAAATTATATTAAAAGGAAAATCAAAACAGAAAATGCTGACCTTAAGCACAGCAAACCTGGAGATGATCAAAACCCTCTGCATTTGACGAAGTCTACAACTCAAACTTCTTGCAAAGCCTGACCCACTGGCCAGGCTGTGCCACATTTACACAGTAGCTCAACAATTAATTAACTGCATTCCCAGAAGACACGTGGGGGCCTGTCACGCTCAGTTTACCCCAAAAGGGCCTCACTTGGCAATACTAAGTCTTTCAAAAGTAACTAAAGCCAGTAGCACACGCAAAAGATTTCCAGTTCCACACAACAGTGAAAAAAACATTTTTCCTATCAAGACAACATTATCCTGATGCCACACAAGCCACAGGCAGACTCTAGAATTTTCACATACTGGGCTGAGGGATCTGAATCACACCAAGGAAGGGAAGGAAAAACTTCTGAGGGTGCTATAATGAAAATATGTTTTTTTCAGGAGCAAGTCTGCAAGGGGCTATGAGGGGCTTGGAGGAAATGCCAAGCCATGACATGCTCCAGTGAATTCCAGCTCCTGGAAACTCCCAAGTTACAACAGAGTCAACTGACTTGATTCTTACTACAGCAAATTTAAGCCAAAGCCAGCATTTTTACCTCCTCTCCTCCCCTTTGCCATCATCAGGAGAGCTAAAGAAAAAAAAAAAGCTGTTTTTTTATATGCTTGTTAAGTATAATCTGCTAAATGTTCTATGCCAATGCATAAAGCTGCCTACTATGCTAATAGAATATTTAATTGACATTTATTTGCTGACTAGTTATTTATGCTAACGTCATCCCTGCATAATTAATAGCCTGCTAAAGTCGACTTGAAAAGCACACATAAAACACTGTACTCAGAGTCATTTGCAGCATTTAAAATAAAGAAATCCTGCCATTTATTTACATTAGGTTAGTCTAAACTCAGTTTTGATGGAGTAACAGGATAAAGATCGGGCAGAGATTTTTAAAAATAGCCCTGTATACTGCTTTAGAAGCATCCACAGGCTTTGACAGTGCAACCTGCCAAAGAAGATTTCCGAATTTCATTTTACTTGGCTCGAGGGCCCAATTCTTAGCTGATGTAAAACAGCATAAGCTCAGTGAGTGCCTACTTATTTTCTCCAGCCTCAAGCTCGTAGGAAGTAATATTTCAGGTGAAAGAGCTAAACTGGGGCCAGATCTGCTCCCCATACCAGGAAAAAAGCAAAAGGAGAAGTCCCCCCTGCCCATCCGATCCCTCTACCTGTGCTGTAATCACAGACCAGGAGACACAGTTTAATTTTTACTTCCTCTGGGATGAGATTATTAGGGGGAAGATGTCTTCATTAAAAAAACAAACAAACAAACAAAAAATCCATGACTGTATTTTCTGAAATGGAATCTCTGAAAACCCTCATCCATTGTCAGAAACATTTTTTCTGATCTCTGTGCCCATCTTTTAAGCACCAGTGGACAAGCTTTGCTTTCAGCAAGGGAGCTTCAACAACGATGCTGAAAGCCAAGGGTATGGGCCACATCACCATCACCCTGAGCTGTGACCCCAAAAAAACCCTTCTGTGTGCCTTGGACTGACATCAAATCCACACCTGCAACACAGCAGACCATCTCCTGGCCATTCAGAATCCATTTAGAATCATCATCCTGGTAAATTTTGAGAAAGCCAAACAGATCCATTCCTCTCCTCCTTTACATCAGTGACCTCAAAGAGCAGGATTTTTCTCTGTGATGGATTCACATCATAATATATAAAACCAACCAAACAAAAATAGCAGTAAGTTGTCATTTGAAGGCAACCCAAGTTTTATCTCCCTTTTCAACCATATCCTGCCCAGAATCTGACCCAGCACTTGGAATCACAGTGAAATTTCCCTCCTTTGGCCTGCATCTGGGATAGGAGTCAATCTCACCTCAGAGAAACATGAAAATCCATCTCAAACAGTGACCAAATGATGATGTTTGCCTTCACAGAAAGCCTGGGCAGGCAAAATGCTCTAAGTCTACCCCTCTTAATGGTATATTTGATGCTTAAACTTTATAAAGCTCAGCACCATGAAAGAGAAGGTTATTTCAGCCCAGGATCAGACTTCTGAACTTTAATCCTCCTTGTATTGATGCAACAGGGAAGTATAAGCTGCTTTCCTACACAGAATTACAGTGTGATTGATCATGTTGGTCACCAAGCCCAAGTACAGCCAGTGTTCAGAGGTTTTCCCATCCGCACCAGTCCATGGCAAAATCAAAATATAGACCTTGCTCTCTCCCTGCTGTGTTTCTTTCCACCTCCGGCCTCCTGGTCAGCACAGCAGACCCCAGCTCACAGATCTGCAGGCAGAAATGCCATGTTTGAATTTCCATCTGTCAATAACATGAAAGCAGAGCCACTGCTGCAATTACAAGTGCACAAAACAATCCCGTCATCCGGCGTCTTTAGCTTACTCCAGGATGCATTAGAACAGTGCCAGGAGAGACTGGGCTCTGTCAGCTCAGCTGTAAATCTGCAATCTGTACAAAAACCTCAGAGTGTCAATCACAGGATGTCCCTGCTCTTTCACTGTGCATAATTTAGCTACTACACTTGTCAGGTTCTCCACGCCGCTCCTGCACCCGATGGTGGATGTGTCCATGAACTCAACTGTCAGCAACAGAGGAAAACAGCACATGGAACTGAACAGGCTAAAGGACACCTCTTTTCCTTCCACTAGTCAGGAAAGTTTAGTTAGGCTTAAATTTTTAATGCTCAGTGGGTAAAGCAGCCCAAGGGATGAAGGATGGGTGACTAACAACTGCACTTTGAGGAGGAAGAGAGTGCTTGGGTAAGGCACAGGAGGGGATAAATGCTATCCCTGTTTTCATGAAGGCTGATATAACAGGGAAATTTTAACTAACTGATGGAAAGCCTACCTTACATCTCACCCTTACAGTGCAGGGAACAAAGCCTCCCACACCACCACAGCCCTGCCACTGCCAGTGAACTTTTAAGCAGGTTGTCCTTCCTCATATGAATTACAATTGCTGAAGGGCCCCATCAGAAAGGATGAAAAATTCACATTCAGCTAAATCAGGCAGTAGTTGCCCACTGCTTATACCACAGTTAATATGCAATAAAGGAGAAATCTCTGTCCCAGGACGTGACATTAGAGCTGATCAGTGCCAAAGCTACAGACCATAAGGACAGCTTCACACTTGCCTCAGCTAGTTCATGAATAAACATCCAATTCATTCAAATGAGTTCTATATTAACTAATTTAAATAATTTTCATTTTGCTTTGAATGGTAAACAGATCTATTCTGCCAGGATAGTCGAGTTTGCAATTCAAATTACACACCGATTTGTAATGAGAAAAATATAATTAATGGCAAAGCTTGAAGTAACTACAATTTTACTCCTTTGATTTCCTGTGGAGGAGGGGTTTGGAGCTTGAAGCTCACAGGCACACATGCACTCACACCATCCTGCCATAAACCAAGACATTTTATTGCCACCTCAGGTATTCCTGATCTGGTGACTGCACATCACGTCACAGGAGGACAGAACATGACTTGACATTTTACTCACAGGCCACAGGCACCATGATGCAATAACATCACCCCATAAATAACAGAGCAGCAGTCTGTAAATTAATCAACTTCCTTTGATGTGGATCATAAACTACAATTATTTGGCAGCTGCCTCTTTAAAGCTCTATGTGTGCTGGACTTTAAATCAAGTTCTATTGATCTGCTGAACTGAACCAGCCCATTTTGTTACATCTCTCACCCATGTAATGAAATTCTTTATCCCATCACCCTGTCGTTCTTGTCTGGCATCACATTTACGAGATGAGCACTGATCAGTCCAACCTGACTCTTAAACAGAAACAAAGCATTGTCCCAGTGCTGTCATTCTGGCTGTTAAACAAGTCCATTTTGGCAACTCTGCTTTTTAACCAAAGCCTTCAGCTGCTGATTAAAATCACAGCCTAATGACAGACAACCAGCTCCAGCCATGCTGTTTGCATGGCCTAGCCAACAGATACACTCACAGTAATCAAGATGTGCAGAACTGATGCCTTCACAACTGGGTCCGTGCAATTTAAACCTGGTTTTTGTTTCTCCCAAAGGTCTGACAGCAAAATGAAGTGCAATGCTAAAGAGGTTTATAAAATCTCCACAGAGTTCCTTGAGAACATAAGTTTCTCTTTTACCAATGCAGAGATCCTATGATTCTGTAAGTCCTGAAGGCTCAGATCCTCCTGGGCATTTCAGACACCTCATTCCAAACTATGAGCCAAGCTCTAAAATGCTTAAATCTCTTTTGAAATAACAACCCATTAAATATTTAAATATTTCTTTTTGAAAATTATACTGTGACATATTCAACAAAGTTTATTCACTGAAAAGGGGAGTGGGAAAATAAACAAACAAAAAAAAACCCCCAAAACTAAGAAGGCAGCTGCCCACATTCAACACCCTGGTGTACAGTTACATCACTCACCAGAGAAGGGATGTAGGACACACTGCACACTTGCAGTCACTCAAGCAAGGCAATTCACAGAGAGTGGCCACGACCCAAAGGGCAAATTCCAACAGATCCATGACAAGCACTTTCCTCAGGTTATAAGGGAATTGTTATTTTCTATTATGACATTCAGTAAGTTCTCTTACCCCCCCCCTTGACCCTCACAGCTGAGATTTAGTCTGTAGCACTCTACACCTTTCTGCTAACACTGATTGTAATCCACATAATAAAATGTAGTTTAAGAGGCCAATAAAATAAAATACCTCACTCCTTTCACATCAGCTTGATTTACTGCTACTAAGCCAAGAGATTTCTCAGCTGTATTTATCTTCAAGACTTCCTTTTTTTTTAAGCAATCAATCTTGTGTTTATTCAAAACACACAAACCAGAACAAAAAGATAAGTTTAGCTCACAGTTGGGCATTTGCAAGGTAGGAATGTCAACTTTGATTCAAACACTGTGTCTACAGCTCACTTCAGGGGGAAAGTCATGAGAATTCCCACGTGGCACACAACTGGCACATGCACTGTTTTCAATGGCCACATGTAGCAGAAAGGGAACTTCAGCAGCAGAAAGTAACTTCAGCAGCAGAAGCCTTAAATGAGACTTTCCTTAAACGTATGCACAAGCTGGAGGCTGAATACTCATCTCTTCTTCCCTTGATCCAGAAAAAATGGGATATATGGCAGGAATACTTAGGAGCAACACTGACAATATGCCTCTGCTTGGAGCAATGTAGGAGCAAGGATATGCCACAGCTGCTCTGTTGATGCACATAGCCTATATACACATACATATATATTAATATTGTTATACACTAGGGATCAAATTGTATTATTAACAAACTGCTCCACATGGGCCACTCAGGAACCTACAACACTTCCATTCAGCTTTTATGCACACAAGAGCTGCCAATCAGGACATGCCCTAACTAATAATGAACAAATTCTGCTAACTTTAATCATGTGGATCTACCATTGGAATTAAAAGTTGCCAGAGTCTGGCAGTGGAAGGTTTTAAACTTTCAGGGCAAAACACTTCTGAGTGCAAAGTCAGCTTCTGATTTTGATTACACCCAAACTGATCTTGCTTATTTTAGTTTGTTCTCACTCTTGATTTTCACCCCTCCTTTCTACAAGAACAGGACAGTTTTCTCCCTGAAGTGAAAAATCACAGCATTACAGTTCAGCAGTAAGAGACATCTCCCTATGGAAGGGCCTTCTGTTGTTACCAAATAGAGCAAAAATGCCTTTGCTGGAGGCTGATGGGCAAAGGGAATCCTGTGGGGACACAACCCTGCCCACCATGGGCAAAGGGAATCCTGTGGGGACACAACCCTGCCCACCATGGGCAAAGGGAATCCTGTGGGGACACAACCCTGCCCACCATGGGCAAAGGGAATCCTGTGGGGACACAACCCTGCCCACCATGGGCAAAGGGAATCCTGTGGGGACACAACCCTGCCCACCATGGGCAAAGGGAATCCTGTGGGGACACAACCCTGCCCACCATGGGCAAAGGGAATCCTGTGGGGACACAACCCTGCCCACCATGGGCAAAGGGAATCCTGTGGGGACACAACCCTGCCCACCATGGGCAAAGGGAATCCTGTGGGGACACAACCCTGCCCACCATGGGCAAAGGGAATCCTGTGGGGACACAACCCTGCCCACCATGGGCAAAGGGAATCCTGTGGGGACACAACCCTGCCCACCATGGGCAAACTGAATCCTGTGGGGACACAACCCTGCCCAAGATGGGCAAAGTGAATCCTGTGGGGACACTACCCTGCCCACCATGGGCAAACTGAATCCTGTGGGCATCCTGCCCACACCACCCAAGGACCTGGAGCAGCCACCCCAGATCAACCAGAAATCTGGAGATGAACCCACAGCCCAACACCAGAGCACAATCCCAACAAACCAGGCAGAACTCACCATCTGGAGGCATCAGGACCTTGTTGTTCTGCGTGCACCAGCCCACGGGGTGCAGGTCTGCTGTCATCACGTCACACCAGAAGTCTGCCCTGCGGTCGTCCCCGTAGCCACAGTAACGGAGCAGCAGGAGCTGCCCACAGGTGGTGATGATGGTAGCCACCCAATACGTGTCTGGGTTGCTCTTGTTGGCCACTTCCAATTTCATCCCTGGCTGGAAACTGCTCTGGAGGCTGATTTCAACCTTGCAAAATGAGAAAGGCGTGGTGTTACCTTTTGTGCTTTGCAGGGAGACCCTGCTTGCCTCCCCTGGAAATGCTGCCCTTAAAGAGCAGCCCTGAGATAGGACACGAGCTGACTGTGCTTTTTAATCCAACCACCTCCTTCTCCATCTGTCTGGGCAGTTCCATTCCTGCTTCACTGGCTCATATCATGCAAGGTTCCAAAGTGCAGGAGTGGTACCTCTACATCCAAGAGAGGACTGGCACTCATCTTCAATCCCTAAATGTCACTAATGCCTCAGATTCATCCAGCATAGCTCAAATGAAGTTTCACTTCCCACTGCATGGCTCCACCAGGCAAATCACTGGATACAGAAAGGAAAGCAGGAAGCACCTCTAGGAGTTAAGCCCAACTACAATAATTAGTCATGTAACAACATTGAAGCACCTCTGGATCAAGGGCTGAATGCTGTACCAGGCAGACCAAGGAGAGCATTTCCACTGCGCCCATCCTCAGCAGCTCAAGCCTCAACCAATTCCCTCTCCCAGCACCCTGGAAAACAAGGTATGACCTGTCACTGAAAGAAGCAAATTGTCTGGGTCACTGTCCTGCCTTTTGATGGAAATGTCACTTCCATTTATCTCAGCAGTGACAGGTCACCTGTAACTTGCCTTAGGACACTGGAGATGCTGGTTCATCTCTTTTGGGACACTGCTGAGGAACACCAGGGCCTGCTGTAGCACAGCCTGTGTTCCAAGGGCTAGTGGGATGCCTCTGGCTATTGCTGATTAAGAAGAGGTGGATGCCAGTGCACTGGTCAGGTTCACAAAACCACCCAAAATGTAACCTGTCACTCCTTAGGAGATGTTTAAGGACCAGCCTGTTACAGGTTTCCTAGAACCTTATCAGCTACTGAATCCAGAGGGATTATAAATCCAGGTAAATCTGGATTGGCAGGTGAAGTGGCAGTTTAAAATTACTCTTTTACTTATAAAGATAAATATAACATTGTCTACTTGGTCAGCTGAGGATTTCACAGACATGGGGATGCCAAGCTGCTGAGAAAACACTCCTCTGGCCCATCAGCAGTAATTCCTCACTCATCCAACTCCAGCTTCTGACCCTAGGGCTGCTCAGTCAAAGCATTTCTCATTTGCACTCCATGTGCCTTTCCTTGTGTGGGCACTTCCAGCAGAATCAATGCCCAGAGCCACAGAACAATTGAGAGGGACCTCTGGAGATGGTCTAACACTGAAGGTGGTCTGTGACATGCACTGCTTTACTTAGTGCTAAAACAGGATCTCAGAGATGCTCAGAGTCTTCATAAATAATCCAGGGTACAGACTGGCCCATGTCCCAGTACAAACTGGATCTCCTGGCCTCCTCCCAGTACAGACTGGCAGCTGCAGCTCAAAGCACCTGAGCCTGATGCCTGCAGAGAGTGATCAATTTGCTGGTCTTCTCCCTGTGCTCACCATAACACAAACCAGGTAATCAAGAAGCCAAGAAAATTGTGACTGGAAATCACAGCAAGAGTGGAATCAGACAGACAGATAATGCAATATTCTCTGACAGCTTTCAGGTTTTTGGCCAGATTTTGAGGATCAAGTTCCAGACTGTGAAGCAGTCACCAAGGACTGTCCCCAGCACCAATGAGTCCCACACTGACATTCCCAGGATTGAGGTGCTGTGAGACACTGCAGTCAGCAGGATCAGCTGGGCATCTCCACACAACTGAAGAGGTCCTTAAGGTCTTCATAAAACACAAAACTTTCTACTTTGAGCTGGGAAAAGAAATCTGGGACAAGATGCTCTCTCCAAATAGCTGCTAGATCAAGAATAAACTCCACAATAAGCATTGTCCTGCAAATCTCCAGTACAGAGAATTATGGTCCTTAGCCCTGCAATACTCTGGGTTAAAAGTTGTTAAAATGAAAGCAAAATAGGGAATGGAGGACTGTACTGTTTTTTCAGATCTAAAGAAAAGAGAGGTTTTTCATCTCTGCAGCTCCTTTAGCCCTACAAAGCAAGCCACAAAATTACCTGGAGACAAAGGTGGATTGACCAGGTGATGTCCAGAGATGCCTTAAATGCTGCTTGTGCTAACACAGAGCAGAGCACAGACCTGGCACTACCACAGCTCTCTGCATGCTCCATGTTCATGGAAAAGCACCACCAGCCCAAGCCCCTGCCTCCCACACTTCTGAGACAGCACCTCCAGGCAGGAGGCTGGGAGATGGTTCCCTATGAGGCACACTGAACTCTAGTGCTGAGTGACTGTGCCAGTCAGTAAATCAGGCATTTAAAAGGAGCTTTGAGGAAAAAGACACTCTTGGGAGATTTATCTCTACAGGCTGGCACAGATAACAATGAATGTAGAGGGGGAAATAGGTGAAGAGAAAAAAAAAGTGCATTTTAAGCAAAAGGAGAGCAACACAAGCCCTCAACAATGGAAAATTTGATGCAAAGGCACAGAAACAGAACTCTAATCTGTGACTGCAAACACACCAAGGTCACCTAACACTGGCTGGGGGACTATTCCCACTCAGGTCATCACGTGTGGAGGGACAATTTCTCCCCGAAAGGGTAAGACTCCCCTACAGTTCTCCAGGAAGCCCCTGAAAACCAGAAGAGGGAATGTGTGCAACACCCACGAGGCTCAGAGGAAGCACGTACGTGTTTGAAGGAGGTGTGGGGAGCAGCACTGGCTCCTGTTTCCTCCAGGAACTCGTCCCAGTTGAAGTCTGCATCCTCAATGCTGGAGCCCTCATCTGTTCAAAAGAAAAAAAAAAAATTTTAAAAAAGAGAGAAAGAAAAGCAGCCTAAAACACAGCCAAAGAAGGCAAAAGTTGTGTCAAAGAGTTCAGGGTGAGAATAGCAACCAGTATAAACATCAACAGAAGGGAAAACAGAAAGCCTGCTTTAAGGATCTGTGTTTTGACCAGCTCTTACCATGCTTTCAGCAGACCCTGGGGCTTTAGCAGCCAACACTGAGACCAGAAATGACTCTGCTTCCATGGCAGTGGGGGCACAAAACTGTCATACACTGCAAAAGGCACTTGTGCTCTCTTATTTTGCATTTGATTACTCCCTGGCTGCGGGGAGGTGGCTGCCTGCCCACTGTCACTGAGGTGCAATGTCCTTGTGCCCTCAAAGTGGCTCCCCCAGCACTGTTAATTACAGCAGGGCCTCAGTGATAAATTAGAAGATGTTTCTGTTGGCTCAGTCGTGTGTAGAGCAAACACCCCAAACCCTGGGGTGAGCGAGACCCATTTTCTCTCCTGCCACCCTTCTTCTCCTTCCCCAGCATCACTGCACCCGTAAATCTCAGATAACCCCCCCATGCCTCCCTCTTCCCCCAAGTTAACAGCTGCTCTCCCCAAACCCCCAAGCACATCTCACTAGACCCCTACTGCCTTCTTACTCCCTGCTGCCCTTCAGATCTGGAGCTCTGTATCCTCTCTCCCCCCATCCACACCACTGCCCCACACAATCCCTCCCCACAGCAAGGGCTGGACATGACCACCCTTCCTTTTCTTCCTTTATTACCACACTGAGGCAGAGCCAAGGCCCCAAACCATCTCTGAAACACACGCAGCAATAATTAAAAATAAATCTTCTTTCACTTACAGAAAATCAGCCAAATCTGATTGTTTTCATTTTGTTCCCAAGCAATCTTGCAAGCCCAGTTTCATCCCCAGAGCAAAAATATTTACAGTCTAGCAAAGAGCTCTTTGCAATAAGCATTTATCAGGCAAACTCTGTGAGACCCTTTACCTGCCCAAACATTCATCAGTGTGGTCATGATGTAATTAAAGTGACTCATGACAAACTGAATTAAGAACCCTCCCCAGACAGTTTTATGAAGAAAAAGGCAGGGTTAATTTATTGCAATTATTGCTACAGGTCTCCAGTTTCCAGGACTGGAGAAAATTATGTTGTGCAAAGGGAATCTCTCATTATTAAAAGGGGAAGGCACAGCTTTTATTTGCTGCCTGTGGCACCAGACCCATGTAGGTAAGGGGAAAAAAAGGGGATCAGAAGAGGGGTTTTAAGACAGAGCTGGTGGAGGGTAAAGATGTGTCTGGGAGTTCAAAGCTGAGCTGTCAACGCTGTTAAACACTTGCACACTGCTGCATCAAGTCTGACTCCTTGCCCTAAACTCAAATCATCTTCTTAAATATGGAGATGCAAATCAACATTTACTCCAGTGATAAAGAGGCTACCAGATGACTCTTCAACTCAGCAAGAAACAACCCAATTTCATGATTACAGTCCAAATATAGACAAATTCATCACAGAATAAAGAATGGGCTTTGTTTTGATTTTTGCAATCACTGCAAAAACCTTCAGGCACAGAAACTGGCTCTACTTGAGATATCTGACCCAGAATGAGGGGTTTGTTCAACCTTGACTGAATGATAAGCCACAACCACAAGGTAGGAGCTTGCTGGAAAAATTCTGTATCATGCAGACAGGCAATTTAGATGAACAGGGATATTTTTCAGCCTTCATGCCTGCAACCCTGCAGAGTTAATGTTAAAGAGGAGTGTGCAGAGATTTCGAAGGCTGAGCTTCTAAAACCAAGTATGCTAGTCCATCAGTAGATGGGCAGATATGATTATCCATTCCAGGCTTAAAGTTGCTTAAGCAAAGTCTTACCCTGAGCACAACCAATCCCTATCCCACCAAAAGTCAAAAGCAGCTAACATGAAAAGCTTAAAGTGCATCTTCCCCTCTGCCCCATGGCTCCCTGCTCCTGCTGGCTTTCTGTGGGGTTGGGATGGACTGTTCCAACAATCCCAAGGGCATCTTCACCCCAGGACAGGGACAGGACATTTGGAACAGGCTGCCCAGGGCAGTGCTGGAGTCACCATCCCCGGGGGTGATTTAAAAGACACACAGATGTGGCACGTGGGGACATGGCTTAGTGTGTGGCCTTGGCAGTGCTGGGGGAATGCTTGGACTCAAAGCTCTTAGAGGTCTTTTCCAACCTAAATAATTCTGTGATTCTGTGACTTCCAGGTCAGCTCTGTGCTCTCTTCTCTCCTGGTCAGGCACTTCCATTTCAGAGCAAGAGCCCTATCCCTCAGCCCAGGATGCTCTCTGTGTACTGTTTTTATTCCTGTTTTTGCTCTGATCTCCTGTGTGAGTCAAGGCAAGCCTTTCCTTCAGCATGTGCCTCCTTTTCCCCAGCCTTCCTCAGCAGTCTTATGGAAAAGATCCATTCCACAGAGCAGTAGGAGTAGAGGTTTCTAGTCAGTTCAGTGCATAACCTCCAGCCCTGGCAAGGAGCAATGTCTCTAGGGGGGCACAGAATCTTCTCCAGAATTTGGAAAAAGCTTTTTAACAAATATAAATAGATGCTAGTTATGGATGCGTGAAGTCCTTCACAGCCTTATTAACCCTGACCTACTCTGGCCAGCACAGAGACTCTCACTGGCAGGTTCTTTCACATGCTGCCCAGCACAACTCACAACAGCACCTGTTTAACAAAACATCACCCAGATCTCTCCTTTCTAAACTCAAAGAGGCTTCAAGGCCTGCAGGAGAGAGAGAGGGAGAGCTGCAGCCTTCCCTCCCTGTCAGCTCATTCCTCTCTGACACATCACCAGCCTGGCTCCTCTACCATGTTTTATCTACAGACTTTATCAGGAAATTACTTTTACAAGGTCTGTAAAAATAATGTCAGAGTACTCATTTATCACAGCATCAGTGGTTTATTTTGCTTCATTTCACCACAACGAATTTTGAAGGGACTGTATGTTTTCAAAATGGTTTTTTAATGGACTTTGTTTCCTGCTGGAATTCTGGCAGGGGGGCATCCAGAGCAGACCCAGAGAGGCACAGGGGTGAGACCAGCCAAAATGACCCAACACCACCACATTCAACAGGGCTGTACACAAATCTCCTCATCCATCAGAAAAAACCCAACTGCTGAGGAGCACAGGACACCCTGAGAGGTGATAAATTTGGCATTAAACCTATTTTACATACCAGCTCCCTTTCCAATTATTGGTACTTAGGTCCAGAGCTTTTTCTTAATGAAAGAGTCAAGGCTGGCTGGTTTACAATACGGTGATGTATAAACAAGCCCAGGATGGCAAATAAAATCAACAAGTCATTATCTGCAAGCCTCTCAATGGCTTTAAAGTGCTCATGCATTGACACTATAAAAATGCAACTGTTCCAGCTGTTAACAGCCCCCTGGGATGTTCAGCTATGGAAAAGAAAAGGGATAAAAGACCCAAACTCTGTGGCTCCAGAAACACAGATTTTCATTTTTTTTCATCTGCAGGCTTCACTGTAGGAGAAAGTATTTAAGGCAAATTGCTTAGACATCTTATTTATAGTACATAGACACACATACATGACTTTTTAAGTGAATAGAGAACTGAAATGTTCCCACAACAGGACTGGGGAGAGGGAGACACACGCAGACACCTGAGCAACCACAAACCTCTGGCACAGCCTTGGGAGAGCCACCAAAATCCTTATCTCCACTGAAATTTAGGCATTGCAGGCCAGTTCTTCTCATTCCC
Organism: Cettia cetti; assembly: GCA_013401135.1. Classification (NCBI taxonomy): domain Eukaryota; kingdom Metazoa; phylum Chordata; class Aves; order Passeriformes; family Sylviidae; genus Cettia; species Cettia cetti. Next base: position 95,813 of record VZUI01052795.1, read on the forward strand.
AAAAAAGTCTATGGTTGACCAATTGAATCTCATCTTAGAGGCTTCTCTCCTCCTTAGAGGCATCTACCACAGATAAAAATAGATCCAGTGGTGACTAGATCAGCCCAGATATGTCCACCCTGGACATCCAAGGATCTGGTGTCCAAGGAAACAGGAAAATCACTGAGCTGCTGCAAGAAGTGAATAAACTGAAGGCTGAGTGGTCAAATTTCTGAGATGCTGAGAAAGAAGCTGGGAAAAGCAGTCTCCTCCTGCTAAGGGTGGATATGGGAAGTTAAAGCACCTGATTCCAGCAAAAATCAGCAGAAGGCAGCATCTACTTTTCTGCATCTACCACAGCAAATCCTCACACCTTCAGGAGTTCATCCCAGAGCATTACAAAGCATCCAGTCATGAGCACAAGGACAATATGTGACTAGCTCTCCTCAGGGTTTTTGAAGCCCCCTTACCTGAAGCACTCCAAAAAATAGTGAAGGAAATGAGGGGGAAGGTCAAAACAAAGGAGAAACACCAAGTTTATCAATGTTCATTCTGTCTCTCTTGACCACAAAACTTCAGCAGAATAAAAAAATGGTGGGGAAGCTAGGAGAACACAATATGATACCTTGGGAAAGGTTTTCTGTCTGTTTGTATAATTTTGAATAGCTGATACATACTACAGATGATGTCCAGAAGAAGAAAAGCTCCTATTTCCCATCAATCACAGGACACAGTCCAATCCCTACGACTCAAAAAAAAAAAAAAAAGGCCTTGGAGCTGTTCAGCCATTCCCAATGCCTCCCTGGCTGCCAGCTCTCCCTGTGAGGAGCTGCAGCAGTGACAAGGACTCGTGGGGGTGAAGGGAAGCTCACCTGAATCAAACTGCTCCCCGTCCCCGTTGGCCGGGCTGGGATCCTTCTCTGGGGACAGGGGCTGGGTCTCTCTCATGCTGGCAAGGAAGGATGCCCTCGTCTCCATGGCTCAGAGGAAGAGGCTTTGCCTTCCTAATTCATCCTGCAGCAAAGAGGACAAGCTAAAAGGAAAACAAACAAAAAAGAAAAAGCAATGAGTGATTTGTTCTACCTACAACAACCCATTCCCTCAACCTCTCCTGATGGGTTTCATGTCATCCCATCTTGATAGAGCTGGAATGAAAGATCTTAGACATCTCCTCCTGCCTAAACATTCCATGATCTCTGATGGTGACCCTTCCATCCTGCTCTTGTCTCCAGCCTGAAGCTGGGGTTGGATGAAAACCACAACAAAGGACCTTAGTGGCAATAATATCATAAGAGCAACAGCAAAAATAATGACAACAGAGAAGATAATAGAGTAATAAACAGCATCCAGGGGCTTCACATCTCAAAGGTCCCTCCAGCTCCCAATGCCACCAACAGAGAGAGAAGGATGAGCCCACAAGGCAGCACAACCCATGGTAAAAAAAAACCACCTCCACCATCTTCCAGCCATTTCAGTCCCTGATTTCCAGCTTTTTGATAGCTAACACTGTGTGAGATGTATCTCACTCTATAAATATTCAAACTTCCAAAGGGGAAGATCTGTGATAATGAAACAGAGGAAACACTGAGGCAAAAATACTCATGAGAGAGCGCCTGGAGTAACTCTAGAAAATAAAACTGAGCATGCAAAATGCAGATACCCTCATGAAATAGTGCTGGCTGCAACTGTTTCTTGAATGAGGACTGACCTAAGGTAACTGTACCAGTTTTAACATGCAGGGCAGCAAATACTAACTGATTTTAAATTGGTTAGCAGAGGAGTTTCCTCTAGAAGGAGTGACCATAGTAAATTCAAAGTGGAATAATAACACGCAGAAATGAAAATTATATGAAGAAGGGCAGCCATGCTGACCAGATCTTCTATCAGACACCAGACTAAATGGGAACTAGATTTCCAGCCACACTAAGGCACCAGACAAGCAATACCCTGAGATACACCTTTAGGAGTAGATTAAAAAGAACTCCAAAGTGAGCTTTTCAGTAAAACTCTGAGATGCTGATGAATTACAAGGTGTCAAAGGATGACTGAAAAAGAGAAGCCAAGAGCTGGGGTTATGGGCACAGAGGGAAGCAGCTATTCACACAAGATATGCTAAAGCAAAGACAGGCAGTAGGGAAGGTGTGTGACCAGAATACCTGATGGGGGGGACTGGTCCTGCTTATCAGAGGAGCTTCCAAATCCTGCATGACAGAGAGGACTGTGCTGGCAGCACCACTGCCAAATGCTCTGTAAAATGTGTGACTAAAAGTAGGAAAGAAGTTTACTGCCAGAGGCCAGGCAAAGCAGGATGTAATAAGACTGTAAAAATATATGGGATTTTTTCAACTTTTACTACTCTGGAGGCATATTCTAGAAGACTAGATATGATGGTTATAAAACAGAAAGGAGGAGAGTGTTCTGCCGTGGATTTCTCACTCCCAAATTTTAAGGCTGCTCCTATGGCAATTTAAAAGAAGAAATGGACGTGTGTGAGCAGTTATATTAGAACTGAAAAAGATGAGGAGCATGTCAAGTGTCTGGTAGCCATTGGACCATGGTAGGACTGTCTGCTGGAGCAACCACAGCTGCAATTAAAAGCTGCAAAAACCACAGGTGTTTCACAAAAAAATCACTGGTGGAGGCAAATTACCAAGGCAGGTGATTCAAACGCCCACCGAAGGCTATTCAGGCAAAATTAGAAATTTTTGTTCCCCACCCCAAAGGAATCTGCTAATGAAAGAAAAAAAAATTAAAAATGAAAATCATAAACCAGCTCAGAGCAATATGGTTGTTGGTCTCTTTACAAAGTGCTCAGCAGACTTTAAGTACAAATACAACCTTTTCCACTGCCACTACAGCACTTCATCTTTATTCTTTGTTGACATGAAACTTGCTAATGAATTAAGTGTATTATAGACTCCAAGTATTCTGAGTGCAGCTAACCTCAGAACATACACATCATTCATCCCCAGTGTATATTAAGTTTCAATTAACCATGAAACTAGAAGCAATCAGTTTACTGAAAGTCAAAAAAAAAAACCCCACTTCTCCTTTGGTAGAGAACACTTCCATAAATATCATTAATAATATATTAGCTAAATATCAGGACTTTACATCAGGCTTGTTAAGTATGAGAGGAGGGGAGATGCCAACTGAAGCTAAACCTTGGAGGGATGTGGCTGTTTTAATTTTTGCCAGGGACCAGACAAGGGTGGAAGATAACCTGGGTCTACTAAAAAAATTCAAAGAATGGAGAGAAACAGAGAGATCAATTTAAACACAACAAATCTATCATCTTAAAGAGAGCTCAGGGGTAACGATATAAATACCAAAAAGAAACATAATCCTCTTGGTATTGTAGTTAAATCTTGTGATGCCTCTATGATGATGATAAAACAAAGTTATGAGCTGATAAAAAGCTGAAGGTGCCCAATCAGACAACAACAGTATTTGCTCTTTTTTTTTTTTTACACAGCCAAGCTCCAAATCTGCCACCAGACCCATGAGAGGGATTTAAACCTCTGGATCATGGAATTTCCCACCAGAAACAGAAAGTGGATGGGCAAATCAGCAGGAACCTGCCCAAGCTGTCTGCAACACAACTGGGACCCACCTGGGACTGGGTTTGAGCCCACTTCAATTAAAAGGGGGAAATACAGAATCTCTGAGGCACATTCAGCAACCTCATCAACTTTTTTGGGTTTTTAAACTCTATTTTAATGTATTTTTTTCCTTTAGCTATGGAAAACTTATCAGTTTTGAAATATCACGTCGAGAGCATCTATGGATCTAATAGAGGCCATTGCTTGGCTTATTTTGGGAATAACAAATTTACCAGTTATGGTAGGAGAGCACTTGAGTATTTTCTCAACACCATGTGACAAGAAGACCAAACTCTCATGCAAACACCAGCCTCAAAATAGCTCTGAGCTTTAGTGTTGATATAACTAACTAGCAAAGAAAGCTGACACAGGGTATTAATTTTTTGCTTCCTATTAATTGCTGCTAATTAACACTTCAAACAGAGTCCCCAGCCATACTGTTAACAGTAGCACTCAGGCTGGCCTGCAATCATCAGCATTACACAAGCAGCACACACCACTGTACTCCAAATCCTCTGCCAGTGTGAAACCAACTGGAAACCAAATCCAGAACCACAAGCCACACTGCCAGCCTGGGAATAAGGTGATGGGAAACAGCACCAAAAGAGGCTCGAAGTGACATTACACCAGGCAGGAGCACAAAGGAAAATTCCATGAAATGCATTTGAAAGAGCAGAGAGGGGGGAAATTCCCTGGTTTCAGATCCCTTGCTCATTGTTTCAGCACAGTGGTGGCTCAGACTGATCTGATTCTTCCCCCCACGCAGCTCCCATTCCCTTGGTATTTAATTCAGATCCAGGCTCTTAACTCACAGGCAGGAAAAGCCAGGCAATATAATAAAGAATCTCCTTTATTTCCTTCTTCCCACGGCTGTCAGTCTCAGCCCTGCCTTTATCTCCAACGTGCTGCCTTGTCATCTGTATCAATATTGGCTCTTTGTACAAGCACAGCCTTGGCTTCCTCGCACCATTTTACATTTCTCATCTCCTGTCAGCTCCATCCTGGTTTTCCTTCCTTTGGAATAATTCTCTGTGAGGAGAGGTCCCTTACCCACACGCAAATCCAGCACCCCTATGGCTCTTCCTTAATGCTACTCCTGAAAAACTTACTTTCTCCCTCCCAGTGCAAACTTGCTTAATTGGGATTGACACAAGGAAGACAAAAAAGATCCTGTATTCTTGCAACCTCTTGCCCAAATAGTGAACCAGGTGTGCCAATGTAATGCTGAATCCTGAACGGTGGAGAAGCAATTCCACTGCTTTCCCAGTGATCTGGGATTGATTCTGGCCCCTCCAAAATCCAGCAACAGACACTGACTGGAGATGGTCCCACCTCTCAGCATGGTGACACTTGAGAGTGGCAGCAGGGCTGCAGGGCCAGAGGATCACAGAATGTCCTGAGTTGGAAAGGACCCACCAGAATCATCAAAGTCCAACTCCTGGCCCTGCACAAGACAACTCCAACAATTCCACCACCTGAGAGTGTTGTCCAAACACTTCATGGTCTCTGTCAGGCTTGGTGCTGTGACCAATTCCCTGGAGAGCCTGTTCCAGTGGCCAACCACCCTGCAGGGAAAGATCCTTTTCCAAATATCCAGCCTAAACCAAGCCAAGAAAAATCACATCCAAAGGATGACTGACTTAAGTGGTCCAAGTCAGACACCTGAAATTCAGATGAGATGAACAACCCTCAGAGGGCTCCTGTTCTTGCACAGCACCTGCTAATGTTTTAAACATCCAAATTCCCCAGCAGACAAGCTGAATCAGTCATAGAATGGTCTGAGCTGGAAGAGGCCATAAAGATCATCTGGTTCCAACCCTGCTGCCATGGCAGGACACCTTCCAGCAGGTCATGTGAAGGGATGCCACCTGGGACTGCTCCTGTTCGTGGGGCAGGATGAAAGGGATCTCATCCCTGTGGGACTCGATCCAGGATGCACAGCTAGTGGCAGCCTGCCACAATATTTACATCGCTGAGCATCTGCACAATGCAGTGGAAGCTCATTCAAAAGGGCTATTGAACACATCAAGTTAAGTTTCACCTCCTAGAAAAAGGGCCTGTCTCTCCTCTCAGACAAAGTACCAGTTGGAAACCTTTTAAGGAAACTTTTCTTCCAAATTCCTGCGAGGGCTTTTTTATTATTTATTTGAGAGCTTCCCTCGCCAAATGTTTTCACTTATATCAACTGACAATTTCTCTTTCATATTGAAGACCCCACAGGATTTTAATAAGGGAAATTTACTGCTTTGAACAGCTCTGTGTTGTACTCTGGGGTGGAAGAAAAAGATCCCACGTACTCTGGAGAATCAGGAATGTTCACAATATTCAAATACATAAAAAACAGCTGAATGGGGAAAGGATGTAATCTGTTTTCCATGCTCTTGGTGGTTTGAAGAAGGCAGTTTGGTTTAAACTGCAGGGAAAGGACATGATTTGGGCAGAAGAAATCACTTCTAATAAATCTGGTGAAAAAAATGGGATACAGTCTGGGAAGGGTACAGAGCTCTGCTAAACTGTCCAGAAACTCATCTTGGTACCAAGTTAATCCTGCCCTGGGGTAAGGGATGGTCAGTGCAAGACCCCTTCCAGCCACTCAACAGGGCTCACATTTCTGCTCTTGAAGCCAACATTTGTGCAGCAGCAGAAAATAAATGAGTAAGCCAGGAGGGAAAATATGTAAAAACAGGAAATTAGGGAACCACCAGAGCAGGGATGGTCTGGATTGTCTATCTCAAGGTCAGAGGAGGACAGGAACAAAACTTCTCTGAAGACACATGGTAGAGAAGGGATTGTGCAAGGTGGTGGCATCCCCTGTAACTCAGCTGTCCTTGCTCTCCTCTCTTCTTCTTGCACTGGTGCCAAAAGCTTCACGTTTTTGATGCCAACAGAGATAAACCTGTTCCACAAAGCAATTTTCTCATCCTCCCTACCTGGCACACTCCTGAGTCTGGGATACACACAGATATAAATGGTAGTAAGATAAGATAACAGAAAGTAAAATAAACCTAATTAGAGACTCTTGACTTGTTTACAGCAAAAAAAGCCCTGCAGTATTAAGAAAGAAAAAAAAAAAAAGAGAGAGGTGACAGGCAGACACCCAGGCTTAGGTATTTATCACCCTCTTAGCTGTCCTGTATGTAAATAAAACATAAGGACTAAGAGATGGACTTGAAGCCAAAACCTCCACAAACTTCTCCGAGGACTAGATCAAACCTCAAAATTAAAGCACTTTTTCATTCAGTTTTCCTTCTCCTTAGTGAGTTGGATGTTTTATTAGCAGGGGCAAGAGGGCATTGCTGCCCCACCTGTACTCCTGCTAGAACCCTGGACATCCCTGCCTTCAGCACCCCACAAAACAAGAGCCCCAAGGAGAGGGAGGTCACCACATTCTAATCTCTCCTGTTTCCAGCTGTTCTGTCACCTAACAGGTGTCTGTCACCTTCATTGTGACTCAACAGGCAATTTCCCTGATTTTGCCCTTCACTTTGGTAAAGCACTTCTAGCACCGTGCTAAGCACCCAACATACATCAACTACTTGGAAATATGGCATATTTAAATTTGGGCATCTTCCAAAGCTCTCAGCTGAACTAGGGCCATGAAGAAGATCGGGACAATGTCCTTGATGCCCTTTATAACAGGAAAAAGAACTGCAAGGAAGAAGCACAGCAACAATAGTGTGCAACACTCTGTCTTCTCCCATCTCTGTGCTTGAAATGGAACTGAAACCAGGAAGCCTTTGAGATGGGTAACTTGAGGACACAGAGCTGCTTTAGCATCCTGAGACACCTCAACTTGTTAGGCAAAATCACAGAACAGAGTGGTGTGGGCTGGAAAGGACCTTAAAGATCACCCAGTTCCAACCCCCATCATGTGATGCTTATCACCTCCAAACACCAACCACATGGACCAAATTAATCAGTCAGACCCCCTGAGTGGGACCAATCAGCCCAGCTACAGAAGTCACCCAGCAGGAAACACAAAACACTGCTTTCAGGGACTTAATTTAGAGCCCAATTCAGAAGTCCCTCATCAACCAAACCCTCACTGTCCAGGGCAATTAGTTCTGCCTTCTATGTCTTTGCAGCAGTCAGAGCCATTAAAAAAACAAAAAACAAAAAAACCTACAAGATGCAAACCAGAATCCAGGAAACATCTGCCATCTGATTCCAACACTTTTTAGGGAAAAAAAAAATTACATTTTAGATCCTGGCACTGTTTGGTTCATTTGAACAGCACAGCTGATCAGCACTTGGGCTTAGTCCTACATGCACTTAGATCCCTGTCAATGCTTTTACATCCAGAAGCAGCTTCACTGACTGGCAGGATCTGCCAAAAAAAGAAGAAAAATTGAAAAAAGATCCAGCCCTCACAACCATCTCCAGCCACCTCACAGCAGAACAGCAGGAAGAGGAGGAAGGACCTTTTCCTTTGCCAAGCACATGTGAGAACAGCCAAGGTCTACCCAGAACCAAATTTCACAAAACATTTTAACTCAGAGAGTCCTAAAAGACACTTTTATGGGGCTAATTCCACCCAATTTCTCCAAGGTAAAACAAATCAGATTTCATTTCATGTAAGCATGAGAACTGCTGCAAAACATCCAGGATTAATGCCTCACCACCATCCCAAAAAAGCATCTTGGAGCCTGATCTTACACTTGCACTGAGCTCCCACACTCAAAACACCTTCCAAGAACCAGTTAAGTCTTGTTTTTCCTGAACTTTCCTTAAAGATGTTTTTTTGATGCACCTAGGAGAGCCATGGCTTTCTACCCAAAAGTCTCCACAAGGAACTTATGACCCTTTAGACATTAAGGATCCTCAGCCTGTGGCTGTACTGTCTGATCTCCTACACAGCAGGAGCAGGCACAATGTCACCTCCTGGATTTTAGGAGGGAATTCCACTTCCTTCCAAGAAATAAATGCAAAACTTTCTAATTAACTTATACTCAAACTGAGTTTTAAAACTTTACCCAAGAAAAGATGGCTCCTTTGCCCAAGCCACCCAGTGGAGCTAAGAGTATTAGTCATGAAAGCAAGAACTGGGAGTAAAAATAGCAAGGATTCTGCACATACTTTTTTTGAGCCTCACACCTACTCAGAATTGATCTCTGGGTCAGCTGTCAAGAACTACTTGGTTTTGGGTTTTTTTTTCCTTTCTTTTTATTACTATTTTATTTTAGATCAACACTTCTGATTCATAAAAATGGGAGTAGCTGTGAACACATTTCCCAAATCAGCCTTCACAAGGAATGCTTTGTTAAGGTCCTACAAAAGGCCAATCTCAAAATAAACTTTTTCAGGAGTTTTTTAAATGTCAATGGAGAAGTCTTTGCTCTTATTTCTGTACTGCCTTATTTTGCAACTCAAACATTTTAACCACTGTAGGAGTCATACAGAAGACACAGAAAATAAAGGAAAGAGAAACCTTTTGGCAAAAAAAAACCCCATAGGATGGATTTGACAGGTTTCATCAGGGTTTGTCACGAAAAAATCAACAGTTTCAAATGATGAGTTTTAAATATTTACAAGGTACCATCAGCTACTGTAATCCTAAAAAAAACCAACCTGCTCCTGGGACCAGATGCTACAATAAGAGAACAAACTCATATTTACAGGTGGCATCACTATTATCAACAGCATTTCATTTTCAGCATCGAGGAGCCTGCTGATAGACTCTACATCAATAGTCACAGTAATAAAATGCTTCTGACATTTCAAGTCATCTAAAACATGGACCTGTGGTCACCACGTTAATTTTTTTTCTGTGAACTTTTATGAACTCACCTCTGCCTCCTCTGCTTCGAGTTTTAGCTATGTTTCACAAATGTTGAAGTTTTTCACAACTCCTTTAATTTATCACTTGGACACAGTCAGGGACAAGCCACCTTCTTCAACTGTCACCATCCTTGTAAACCTCCTCAGATGCTCTCCATGTCCCTCCTTACCCCACATCAACATGAATTTAACCAGTGAAATATCCCTGAAGACTCAACAGAAACACAGAATGGTTTGGGCTGGATTGGACCTTAAAGATCATTTCATTCCAAGCCCATGTCATGAGCAGGGACACCTTCCACTATCCCAGGTTACTCAAGAGCCCCATCCAACCTGGCCTTGGACACTTGCAGAAATCCAGGGGCAGCCACAGCTCCTCTGGGCACCCTGTGCCAGGGTCTCACCACCCTCACAGCCAAGAATTTCTCCCCAATATCTGCTGGAGAAAGGTGGCACCTTCTCCACCATGTCCTGTCCTTCAGCAAGGTAAACATCACATCCCCTCACTCATCTCAGAGCAGCAACCCATGGTTCTGAAAGGCCAGAAACAGTGACACAAAACACACCAGCTCAGCACAGCACAAGCCATGAGTGGGGGAAAAGCATCCCCAGTCTAAAGTGTTGGCAGTTGTGGTGTTTACCCTATTTCTAGTAACACTTCCATAAAGTTTTAATAAATGCTTCATTAAAACATCAACTGTCTGTCCAGCCAGTCAATTATCACTCATAATCACAGCTCTATAACTGTATACTGTCTTCTACAGATGTTTTTACATCTGTGCTAAACACACTCTCCACCTCTGCCACATGGAACATCTGTTGAATATTTGCAAACGTTTTCTCAATATAGAACTGAAATTATACTGTCTTGCTTATAATGTATTTACTGTCCCACTACCCTCTGCACCCTTTAAAAATCTTTACAAAGGTATTTCCTTGCTGTCTACAAGGTACCAATCTCTCCATTGCTCTTTGCTGCATTTATTTAAATGGCTTTTAGATTTTCACTTAGTAACAGATTATACCAAGCCTCCATCTTATCACAGGACTTATTAGGACCTAATCCTTTATAAGCACTGAAGTTATTAGAGTTGTGAGGATATTTTCATAAATAATCTGTTGGAGAGAGGGGAAAAAAAAAAAAAAAAAAAGAGGAAAAAAGCCACTTGCATCCCTGCTCACCCAGGCAAGAGTCCCAAGCCCAGAGAAAGAACCTGCCCCACCTGCTCCTACTTTGCCAGCAGCAAAGGAAATCAAATTTGTTTTCACCAAAAGGCTTCTAGAGAGGGAAAACAAATTGCTTTAAATCCTGGCCAGCACCCTTCTCTGCTACTGCAGGAAGAAACTCCTGGGAGAAGGTTTGCCCCACATTCAGAAGGATCTCCAGAGACCTTTGCAAATCCCCTACATCTCCACATCCCATCACACAACCAGGTGAAGCTGCTCCTCTGCTCAGTCACAAGGTCACCACTCTGCTACTACACTTTCTTCCCCAGAGCACCAGGGGCACAAACTGATTTTAGAAGCTGTGCTAAGGGACAAGAAAGTTGGGGATGGGGAGATGCATGGAGGGGCAGAGAGGAAGACACCTTTCCCTTCTGCAATTGCTCCATCCCTTCCCACCCTAGAGAAAATCCTACTGGCACCTCTTGGATTTTGCCACTCAAATACCATCACAGTTTGGTAACTGCCTTCCAAGCCTCTCTGCTTATAATTAATGCCATTTTCTGCCATTTTGATAAGAAATCACTAATTCAACCCCATCCTCTCCTCTGCCCTCCTCTCCACCACCATGCCCTGCAAGTTTGCTGGACCCCTGAGCCAGCCTGGTCCTGGCAGGGCTGGAGAAAGGAGGGTGAAATGGGTGGATTGATGGATCAGAGCCCTTTTGGAATGGGAAACCTCTCCCTGCACGACAAGGTGTGCAAACAGCATCTCCAACCGTTCCTGCTAAATAAAAATCACAGCGAGGGTCCGGGGAGCATCTCCAAGGAAATGAGCAGCAGAGCAGCTCTTCAGGCACTCCTGGATTCTCCCTGGCTCCTCCATCCAAATCCTGACAGCCCGCGGTGCTGGAGCATCCCATCGCCTCCCACACTTCAAAACACAGACTGCTCCAAAGTTCACATCTTACAACCACGGTGAAACAACCGCAGAGCAGCAGCACGAAGCGCTCCCTGCACGGCACCGGGGAAGTTTTCCCTGCCTCTGAGGCAGCTTCACTCCTCCACTCCCCTGGAAAATACATTTGCAAAAGGCAGCCGGGAAGGGCACAAACAACTCCCCGAGAACTCTCTGCAAACTCCTGCTCTTTTTGCTTTGCAAAAGCTGCGATTCGCCTCCGCCACCATGGGGGTTTTCAGGGTCTCTCTCCAAGAGAAACGCAGCCTGCACTGCCCGAACCACCCGAACCACTTGTCAGCGCGTGGAGCTATTCCAGAGTGTTTCTGCTAAACAAAAACATGCAAAAAGAAAAAAAAAAGAAAAAAAGAAAAGAAAAGAAAACCACCCAAAACCCAGACATCCCCAGCTGACTGAGCCCAGGAAGGTTTGACAGCTCCAACAGGACATCTCATCCCACGACACGTCTACTGCTAATGCAAAATAAACCAGCGCTCAGTCTCCCGGCGCATTTATTTCTTTTTTTTTTTTTTTTCTTTTTTTCTCATGGCACGCCTGCGATTTTGGCATTCAAAGGCAAATCGACCGCGGTTCCAACTCCACGCGTCCCTTCCCAGCACACACAAATGTCCCGGTAGTTTTCCCACCGTCGGGTCCCGCGGGGGGAGGACCCCGAACCGGGATCCCATCCTCATCCCTCCGCTCCGAATCCGCAGCGCACCTCTCCGAGCAGCCAAAGAGAGTTGAACCAAACGCGCGGCACCCCGCCTTCCCTCTTTTTCTCCTCTCAAAATGTTTATTTGCAGGGGTTTTTTTTTGAAGACACCTTAACCCGCCATGTTGAGCAAGCTTTATAAATATTCATTTACCGCAGTTCGGGAGCGCTACGGGAAAATATGTCTAGATCAGGGCTGCACATTTTGGCACAGCTGATGGCTTTCTTTTCTTTTCTTTTTTTCCCCTTCCCTCTCGCCTCCTGCAGCAGCTTTTTTTTTTTTTCCCTCCTCCTTTTCCCCCGCAGATTCAGAAGAAAACCACCCGCACATCCAAAATAACTCTTTCCGAGAGATGTGCATCAGCCTTGGAAATCTGAAAAGAGGTCGCACGAGCGTTTGGCAGGAAAGCAGAAAAACGATAGGTATAACTTAAATAAATAAATAAATAAATAAATAAGGAAAAGAAAGATGGGCAAATGGGAGTAATGAAAAAAAGAAAAAGAAAGGGGGAAAAGCAAAAAAAAAAAAAAAGGGGGGGGGGGGAAGGGGGGGAGAGGAAGGAGATGAGAGCATCTAAAACGAGATCTGTCGAGGTAAAACGAAAGCCCCGCACGCCTGCGATGCGTGCGAGAGGCAGCGCGGAGCCTCCCGGCCCGCGGGGCGCAGCCGGGGAGCGGCAGCCGCGCTCCGAGCGCCGGTCCCGGCCGGGGGCTCAGCCCCGGCACGACAACACTTCCAACAACTCCACCGCGGGCTCAGCCTCTGGAAAACGGCGGAGGAAAAATATCCACACCCATCCCTCACGCTTTAAAAAAAAAAGAAAAGAAAAGAAAAAGAAAAAAAAAAGATTTTTTTTTTTTTTATA
>VZUI01052798.1:0-16500 GCA_013401135.1 Cettia cetti
TTCTTTCTTTCTTTCTTTCTTTCTTTCTTTCTTTCTTTCTTTCTTTCTTTCTTTCTTTCTTTCTTTCTTTTTTTCTTCTTTTCTTTCTCTCCCACTCTGCATTCCAGAAGCAGGGAATTACTATAGATTTATACAGGCAAAGAGAGGCTTGAGGGCTCAGGCTAGCAGCTAAGTCTCCCACCAGCAAGTCAAAGCTCCTAGCTAAAGGGCTGACTCCCAATTCAGAGTGCTTAGGTCCCTCTGAAGTTTGTGCTGAGTAAAGATAAACACATCCTGAAGTGCTTTGTTAATACCACAGGGACAGGCTTGACACAGGGACCAGGTTTGAGAGAGGAGTTCTTCACTACAAATGAAAAAATCTAGTCACTGGATGATTTATTAGTCTCTCTTCAATGATACTTTTGTTTTAAGAGGACTTCAGTTACCCTCTGCTGACTGGAATTTTTCATTTATGTTGGAGAAGTATTGCTCCTTGACTTGAAAAATTACTTCCAGTGAGCAATAAATGCTGTGGGCCTCATCCTGTGGCTTTGGGCATGACAGCTCACCACCGGTCACTTTGCCACGGGATCCTTGCCATTCTTTCTCTGTTTTCTTTTTCTTGCCTTATGCTTTACACATGTTTGTAATTAACTTTTTTTTTTAAATTGCCTTGTTACATCTCCCTCTGTTCCAGGCTGTCAGCTATGGGTTTCCCTGTATTTAAATCCCAGACATTCCTCGTCAACTGTGCTTGCTGAAATGCTTTTACCACTGGAAGAAATCCTTTTCTCACATTGTTTCCACTACATGTGGTAGAGTGACTTCTTAAAGTTAAAGAAAATTCCCTCTGGGGAAAAGATCCTAAGTACAGTGAAAGTCTCAAGGCCACCAATTAACCTGCTTTCAAAAATAACAGCAACATTGTAGGTGTAGCTGAAATTCTTCTTGTACATTTTGATTTTATTTGCACATTTCTGACAATGAAACCTCTGTCTGGCTGTATTTTTGAGTCTCCTGTGCAGTTATCAAGGAAAAGTTTGGGGGTTTTGGCAGATCTCTAATGTAGGTTCCATCAGTAAGTTTATTTCAAACATTTTCTTTAATATGAGTCCTGGGCTTGTGGAGAATTTTAATATTGCTCTGCCTTATAATAACCCTTGGTAGGGATCTGCAGGGTCTGTTTGTTCTTGCCCAGCCTTCTCCTGCCCCTTTCAATAGGAGCATTTGGCAAAAGCGAATGCTGTATTTCAAGGCAGTTCACTCACTTCAAAGTTGAAATGAAACCATTTTAAAGTAGGGTTTTTACTTATCAAAGCAGCTCTTGTATACTTACAAACAAGAAGAAAACAGCATATTGTTAGGATGCTGTTATTGTGTCGGAGTGTTAAACGTCTGTGAGTAAGCAGCTGTGTGGGACACCTTCCCAGGGCAGGTGGGTACAGCAGGGTGCAGAGCTGTACAGCTGTACAGCTGTGGGTACAGAGAGGGTGCCTGCTCACCCTCCTGCACTGCCTTTGCAGCAGATGGCAAAGGGAAACTCTGGCACCCTTAGGACAAGGTGTATTGCTGAAGCTGCTAATTCTGCAGCTTGTTTTGTTGAGAAAAGAGCCCTCTCTCATCGCTCTGACAGTGTAAATGGACTTAAAAGGTAAAACAATTCCACAATAAGTCAAGAACTATTGTGAAATGTTGAGTAGAACAGGTCTGGCAGTGCTTGTCTTTGAGCTAGACATGTTGAATCAACTACCTCTTGCTTCCCAAATGCCATAGTGTTCTCAAAGTGGGGCTGAATTTCCTGTTTGCTGCCCTAGCAATACATAGGGAGGCCAGCTTCTGTCGACCAAGCTTTCTGTATAAACATGTACAAGTCTTCCCAAGTCCAGTTATGTTTCTAGCTGATTTGCCTGTACAGATTTGGACAGATGTTCAACACTTTGATAATATCTTCTGACAATGCCTAAAATTCTCCTAATTTTTCCTTATATTCCCTTATGTAGGATAATGAGAGTTGTGCCAGTACATCCTTCCACAGCATCCAGCTCAGCTACTGTAATAGCAATGAGCAGTACTCACGCCTGTGGGAGTAACTTTGTCTCTTGCTTCATGCAAGATTTAGGCTTCAGCTTTCTGCTGAGCCTTCTTCAAAGGCAGCCAGGAAGAAGAGCAAGGTTGCCAAACCTCACTGCAGCCTTAATGGGATTCAGTCACCCAATTCCTCACAGCAGCTGTGAAATCCCACTATCAGCTCCATATCTTGTTCTTTGCATAATGTTCACACCCCCATGCTGCAGCCTGGCTAGTCAGTCCCAAGGCAGCACCTTGTCTTTGGTTGTTTTAAAGGGCTGCAAGTTAGGTTGATGTGCCCAAAGGAAACACAGGAAACACATCAGATTAAAGAAGGAAATCAAGAGAAAATCAGATAACAACACTCGTCCTCATTACCCTGAAAGAAATGAGACATAGGGAACAGAAGGAAATGAGATGGAGGGAACAGAAGGAGCAGCCACCAACTAAACAGGTCAGGTTGCCAGCATGAGGCTATTTAGACAGAGATAGCAGGAATGGTGATCAGATATGCAAAGCTTTTGAGATGTAGATTTAAATTCTCCTGGTCAATGGCTCCAGATGTTCTCTAGTGTAGCAGGGCAGATTTTTTTTCTGCAGTAATCCCACTTTCTCCTCTAGGTTTCACTGAACATAAACTTTTCATGAGTGCCCTTAACATGAAGTACAGAAGTCTTCAAACAACTGTTGCATCTATTTTTATAAGCTGTGGGACTGATCAGGGGATTTAAGAACACAGGGGATTTAAGAATAAAACATATTTAGTAACCACAAAAGTTTTCTATTAACTTAATGTTTCTTTTCCTTTCAGAATTTGGTACTATATGGCCTATATGTGCCACCTGCTTGACCTTGACAGGAACCTATATGTGTTCCTATTTGACATAAACCTCTCATTGTTTTGCTTCTTTAAACTTGGTGCCAGATTCTGCTCATACTTGTGCCCTTGTAGATCCAAAATAACTCCCTGGGCACTAATGGTGCAATTCCAGGTTATCTCTAGAGTAAGTGAGAATAGGAGCTGGCCTTTGTAAATTCGAATTTACACTTGATGCAACATCATTGAGGGTGAAGGAGCTGCCATGAGGGTATTTTGGCCTCACTGCTCCATGACACTGAGTGTTTCCTGCAGGCAGCAAACAGAGTGCTGTCCCACCAAATGTGGTGAGTGCAGCAGGTCACATACCTCTCATAAAGCTCTGGAGCTCTAAAGTGGGTCAGTGGAGGCAGTGACGGTCCACACCAGCTACAGAGGGGCCTGTGTTGTTTACGTGAAGCACGAAAAATATGTGCAAACGCACACATCCAGACCTGTAACTGGAACTGACAGAGCGAAGGGAGTGCCCCGCCCCGCTCTCTCATCAGATATCCTCGATAATAACCCCTGACAGAGAAAGCCTCTTCCTGGGCAGCTGCGGATTTAATTTTGGTCTTTGTCCAGCCCAAGCAGCTCAGATCTAAAGGAGTGGATTTGCTATACAATAGGAGTGGGATGCACCGAAGCGTGAGGAGGAGGCGGGACACCAGGTGTCTATGAATGAGCTAACCAGGAGCCTGAAATGCCTCCGTAGCCCTCCCCTGCCCCTTGTTCTGCCCTTGGACTGTAACACGGAGCAGCACAATGAATCAGTATTGGCCCCAGTGCAGCTGCGAGAGGTCAGGCCCTGCACTTTTGTACCGGCATCTTTAATTTAGGCTCCTCAGGGACTCGTTTTTTAAACAGAGGAGAGGGCTAATGCTCGAGCTATCAGGGGAAATTACATCAGTTGGGGAGGGGACGGGCTTTTAGGAAAGGCAGCTTGTACTTTAACCTCTTCTACCACGCCCTCGGTGTGATGCTTAGGTAGCCTTTTCTGGCTTGGTCTCTTTTAAGAAGCCTGTATAAAGTCAACAGTGCAGATCTGTTCACCTATTCTGCCACTGAGCCTCAGGAATGCAAAAGCTAAAAAACTTAAGAAATGGGAATTGCTTTTGGTGGCACTTAGTACAAAGTTAAGCCCAGAGACACAAAATCTGACAGTAAAGAGGCAGGGATAGATGTGTACTTTTGCTAACTGCATTATAGGGAGAGTTCAGATTATCTTCATTCTGGTCTACACTCTGGCTGCTAAATATTAAGCCCTTTACTTTGGCTCTGATGCTATACAATGCTGCCTGCTACCTGCACTCTATTATTTTGTACCTAGTTTTATTGACAAGGGCCATATTATTAACAGCAAGCTGTTTCTCCAGGGAAAATCAGGTTATCTAGCCAACCAACAAGGAAGAGAAAGAGTGCCTCATGCATGTGAAACCCCTCTGTCTTCAGTCTTCAGGCAATTAACAAGCATCATTAATGAACTTCTGGGGGAGGCAGCCATTCCTGTCTGGAATGGTGGTGGTTGTGACAATAGCAGGGGGGAAATGCTGGTGAAGGCAACATGGCAATCATTAGCATCAGGAATGGGATATGCATTGGGGAAAACCATTCACTCTAAGGAGCAGGTACTGGATGTGGGCGCTGAACACCTGGTTGCCTTCTGTTTTAGACTATGCAAATCTGAATTACATGTAAAAAATCAGAGGAACAGCACCTGCAGGAAAATTGCAGTAGGTTAGAAAAGGAAACAGGCTATGAAAGTTGTCATCCACCATCTGTGCTGAAAAGCAAAAATAAAAATTTTCACCGCTTATATAAATTAGTATTATTCCTACCAAAGTGGAATTACACTGGCATAAACAAAAAAAAAAAAAAAAAAAAAAAAAAAAAAAAAAAAAAACAAAAAAAAACACAAAAAACAACCAAAAAAAAAACAACCAAACCAAAACAAAAAGAAACAAAAATACCCCAAAAAAACCAAAAACAACAAAAAAAAGTGAGGTCTCATAAAGAACAACAGTCTCTGGATTAAATCCATTACTGGTGTAAACAAATTCCACAGACCTCAAAGGATCATGCCTGCTTGTACACAAGGTGAATTTGGTTCATTTTCCCCAGAGGCCTTTTTCCATTTTAAATGTAGTGTGCATGCAGATGGCCAGAGCTACAATGGGGTGTTCAGCTGTGTACTAAAACTGTCAGCTTGACTTCAGCTTGAACGTAGTGCTGTGCTTTGCTGTGATTATATTTTTTAAGTTATATGGGAACAATATTTCAACTCCTTGTGAACTTTGACTTTTAGATCCTCAAGCATCAAGATAAACATAAAAGGGCTTTTGATATTGATGGCTAGTGTTGACAGGATCCCTACTATAGCTGTTAAAGCAATGTGAGCTTGCATATGTACGTAAAGACGGGTTTTTATATATTCAAATATGCATGCTGCTGTTTGGCATATCATGGACACACATGCACAAACACAAAGAGATATTAATGATTATAATAATCCCTCAGAAATTAGACTCTGCCATGTGTTTTGCCTCAATTTATCTATCTTCCCTCAGGATCAATCTGCCTTTCTTTACAGGAGTGCTGAATAGCCACTGCTCCTGAACACTGGCAGCCATGCATAATCACCTCCTCTGAAAAGAGCTCACACTGAGCTCTCACAAGCCTGCTTATGATGGGTCCTGGTCTGTTGGTGCTTCTCTTCAAATAAAAATATTCTTATTATTTGTCTGCAGTATCTTACTGGAGGATGAGTCCAATAACCATACCACTGGCAGCTGCTGTTTCTGAAATGGAGATGTGCAAAGCCTCACCTCAGGTACCTTCCACCTTTGCCTGTCATGCTAAGAAATGTATTTTTGAAAGCATGTCTCCGTCATTAGGAATGCTGAGTCCTTCTGCTGCTTTTCCAAACAGCGGCACCTCAGGCATCTCTGGCTGTGTTGCAAGTTTGCAGCAGGCAAACAGAATGGCCACCAAGCACCTGCTTTTTAAATTACAGAAACATTAACTGCTGCAGAAGAAGGTGGCCTTTTATTCCTCTTGGGGCTCTTTTCACTTGGGCAGCCCCTGTGAAGGGCAGAGATACCTCTGGTCCCTGCTGTTTCTGGAGGTAGAGGGGAGCTAATGCTGCTGTGGCACTGCAAAAGGTCAGTGATGAACACAACCTCAGTGTCGTGCCTTTTGGCCAGAAAACGAGTGGGGATCATTGGCTGAGACCTAATGACACCGACAACTGATGAATGCAGCAATTAAAGGAGGACATGATGACTGAGAGAAGAATTACACCTCAGACACAAAGGTTTTGCTCCTGCATTGAAACCTGCAGAAATCCATTTTACACAGATGCAGCCTGATGACCTGGTCCCAGGAGCAGTACTTTTAGTCTTCCATGAGTCAGATTTGTGGGTTAAAAAAAAAACCTGTGACAGGACAATGCCTGTGGCTTGGGCTCCTCAGGCAGATGATTCTTTGCTCCTGAGGACCATGTTGGAAGCCAGGTTTTACAAGGGATATCCCAGGCAATCCCTTTGCCTGGAAGTCTCTTTGTAGTAGGGTGAGCCTGAGCAACCAAACTGTTATAGGCCTGTCTCCATCTCAAGAAGACTCAAGGCAAAGGAACACTCTTTGAGTAGCAACCCTGAAGGTTGAGCAGCAACAGCTTATGACATATGAAAGAGTTTCACTGATCACTTATCAGTGGCAAAGGGTAATTTTATACCAGGAGTCTTTCATGGCACCAGGAATCAGCCCCCATATTTATTTCTGATCATACACCCTTCATAGCTGTTCAAATTGGATTTATACATTCACACAGATTTTTTTTTTCAGGAGAAAAAAAAGTAAATTCTGCTAAAAAAGGCATTACACAATCTTGCCTGCCATTGATTTCTGATACCATTTCCCAGTGAAAAAAACTCTAAAAAAAAGACCTGTCTCTTACTCCGTGCCTGTAGCACTCCTAATACATCCTGGTCCCGGTTTTCACAGCTCAAGACATCTGCTCACCCACACAAAAACCAGATAAGCATTAAGGTTTTGTCAGTCTTCTCCTGACAACTTTGAGTGCAACACACCTAATATTGTCTTCACCTACACTCTGGCCAGCTCCAATGGCACCAATCCCAATTTATATCCAGTTTTACAGACAGACAATCATATTTACCACTTACAAGACTCTAAAGTAGTTGGAAAATGTTGCTGTGAGGCACTGCTGAAGCTGGTTTTGCAGACAGATTTTTTTCCAGTGATGCTCAACCACTTGGTGGTGCTACAGAAAGGGTTTGCTTCGCTTTCCAAAGCAAAGTAACCAGAGATCACATGAGATAAAGCTGTGGCAAGAAACACCTCTCTTCCTCTCTCTTTTCTCATTTGAGTATCGTCATTGCAATGGTCAGGTTGAAATCTTAGAAACCTAGCTATTGTATTTCTCCAGAGAACGTGTGTGTAAAATTACAACCTCAGCCAATTCATTTCCCTCTGTTGGACATTTGATCTACATAGTTCCAATGCTGCTGAAAATTGGAGGAGAGATGGCATCCTGGGAGAATTCACCCATTTAAAAATGTATGTGTCCCACACTACATTTGCTTTTCTTGGTGATCTGTCTCTAATTTTTCTTTTTCTCTGTCCACACATCCAAGAGCTCACGCCACAGTGACATAGAGCAGAGGATGTGTGTCACTTGGTGTAAAACCAGTGAGAGCTGGGCAATGACACCCCTTCGTCTCCTTGGAATACCCCAGGCATACTTGTAGGTGCCAGTTGGTACACAGGGATGAAAGGTGAAACCCTTCTTTTTTATCAAGCCAGGGCAGAAAGGTGGAATAAAGGTATTGAGCTTTGTGTCTAGGTTCTAAGGGAGGAAATGTCCTCAACAAGCCTGCTGCATCTGTCCCAACAAGTGAGAGTGGGCTGGGGACTAAGGGATGGGAACAGAAAGATGAGACAGAAGACTTCAGACAGTATCATGATGAGGGGGGTGCACATGGAGGGAGAAGTTATGTAATTTCCAGCTGTTTTGCAGCAGCATCTGGTTTATTCTAGGCAGCGTAACTGGTCTCATCCTCATAAGCTTCAGTGCTGGCAAAGTCTTCTGTGTGTGGAGCCCTCACAGAGATTAGTAGGAGCTGAGGTAAAGTGAGAAGGATTTGGTCTTGCTAAAGCAATGGTAAGTATGCAGAGGTCATGTTGCTTCTCTTATTAAATTTGAGTACTTTTTTCATCTTAGTAACAGACCTTCAAAACTGCTCTTTGAAAATAACTGTCCTGTTCCATTAAAAATAAATCTGTTTCTTTCTTATAGTACAATTAGTGTCAGCAAAGCATTCTGCAGACCTAAGAAGATTTATTTCTGCATAATTCTTGGGAGGCAGGAAAGAGTATTCTAGTTCTTTAGGGGAGATAAGGGGACACAAGTTTAAAAGTGTTTTTAGGCCCTGGGCCAGATTTTCTGATTGGCCATAGATCACAAGGGAGATGGAGGCATCTCCTCAAACCTCTGTGGACTTGCTGGGGAGGGTGGCTCTTTCCTACAGCTAACATTGGCCAAAATGCTGTGCACTTTGCATTGACACAGGCAAGCTGGTGGCATCAATGTGCTGCTTTGCTTCTCCCTGGGGGGTTGCAAGATCTGTGTTGTCTTTTTGGGGTTGTTGAACTGTGACTGTCTGTGGTTTCAATGCAGCCTGAAGAAACTTGGGGGTGGCTGTCACATGGACCAACCAGCATCAGCTCCAAAGAAAATGACCTGTCAGCATAGCAAAAACATGTTCTCTCACCCTTAAAGCCCTCCACTCCAGGCCTGACACTCATGCTGCTGTGGGCCCAGCAATAACGACAGTGCTGGAGTCAGAGGGGCTGTCACTCTTAGATGACAATGCACGAGGGGCTGGCATCCTCTGCTCCCCTATACCCACTATACCCACTAAGGGGATTTCAGAAATTTGCATTCCCTTTATGCTGCATTAGAAGCACAAAAGACACACAGAGGGTCACAAAACCTTCCCTCTCACGATTCCCTAGCCAGCAAAATGAAATTTTCATGCATAATAAGGCTTTGATCAAGTTTGTCACTTAGCCAATTTGCTATTGATGTAGAGTCCTCTCTGCTAGCAAAGAGGCATAAAGAATGGGATCTAATAGAAAATTGCATTTGGTTCTTGGGCATCTATACATAAACAGGTTCATTTTCCATTTAACTGCTCTTTGTAGTTTACTGCCTGAGAATTCTGGGTATGTCTTCTTCCTGTGAAAATGATCATGCTGGATCATCGGTACACATCCTAAGGCCATAATATTCTGCTTACATCTATCTAATCACTTAGCATAAAATTATTATGTTGCCATTAACATTTTTTTATTATTTGACCTAAATTTTTACAAGTCATAGAAAACACTATTTTCTAAAGCCAGGAAGTGGCTGCACAAAAATGAAAAGTAAACAAAGCTAAAGGAAACTGGCAGTCTCTGTGCTGAATCTATTTTCTAATTTAGTATTGTTTTGACTTTGACAAATTAATGACCAGTGAAGGAAAAATACAGCCAGTCCTATGGCTATGAATTGAGTATTTCAGTGGGAATTTAAAGGAAGGTGCAGAGACTGAGATGATTTCTCCATGCCAGGTCGTATCCCTAGCATGGAGCCCATAGCAAGAGTGGGGAGTTGTCCATTGTGTCCTAGAACACCTTCAGGAAGAAAAAGCACTGCCTTTTGAGAAGGTGTAATTCAGTCTTTTCACCCCTTTGTCTGTGGAGGGCAAGGAGGTTACCAGCCAGCCTGCAGCACCTGTGGGCAAAGAGGGACTAGAGAGCCATGTTGTCATCTATTCCCTACAGATTTGTCTCCTAACAGGAGTCAGGTAGCACACAGTGCCTATTTACCCACTCAATTTGAACTGCACACCCACACTGCCAAGGGAAGTGATGCACATTATCAGTCAAATATAACAAGTGCTGTTCTGTCTCATGGGGTACATTGTATTTCATAACATGATAATGTCATGAAGTCCATTTTTGGTAACTAGGCAGGATTTAGTGTCATTATCCCTGATATCTGCCAGTCAGTGACAGTCTTGTGGAAAGGTTTGTTCAGGTGTATCCAAAGGTATGAACATCTGGTAACTCACTGGTGTCACATGCAACGTGACTTTTAGCAAAACATGCAACTTTTAGCTAAACATCTTGCACTTAATCTTCTTTGCTCTAAAAATTATGTATGTTTCAGAAAAAACCCTTTTATCTATGTCTTTTTTATTTCCTATATCATTAGAGCAGTCTTAACCTTATATTTCTTAGAAAAGTGGTTATCCATCAAGTAGTGGTATGAAAAGAGTGATACAATTTAGACACAGATCCTCAGACCTCAACATCAAAACAAAAATCATGTGCAAAACATACTCATGGTTTTCTACTCAAAAGCCACAAGTGAGGATAATACATCTCTCCTTGTAGGATCTACCCAGTGGCTGTGATATCTCCATTCAATCAGACTGGGCAGGAAATCCCAGAGTCCTGGGGGGATGTATCTGCCCCATCTCATCCATGAGTCATCCAGGATGAAGGGGTCACAATGGCAAAAGTTCATGCTTCCCCATTATGTTCCCACACAAACATCTCTGAGTGAAGGCCCTGAGGCCCGCAGCTCCCCGGCACAGCCCCCGGCAGGATGGCACCCGCTCCATCACCACCTAGGCTGCATTTCCCTCCCCTCCCTCTGCCCCGGGTGCCTCCCGACCCCAAACCACCCCAAACCAACCCGTGACTGGTGACTGCACTGCTCCACCTTTTTCCACCACAACCCACAAGCACCACTGAACACCACCCATGTTTACAGGATAAGGGCCTGTGGCTTCACCACCAAAACTCAACAGGAAGACGCCTCACTTGCCTGCACCGTTGCACAGGGCGAGTTGGGGCTGGAGGAATGGAGTGATGGTGGCTGGGGATGCTCACTCGTGGTGATGCCTTGGAGGAGCTGGGGTGTATGAGCTATGCCCAGAGCAGTTGTTCCCAGTGTGGGAGCTGGCGGTGGGCAAAACAGGCTGGGTGCAGATCCGGCTGCCTGCACACGGCCTAACGGGCTGATGGTGGAAAGCGATGCCCTCAGACTCTTAAAATAAGGGTAAAAAACCAGAAACAGCTGAAGGGACAGAACTGAGGGCAACAAAGAGAAGTTATGAGAGGAGGGGACCATGCTGCTGAATGACTCAGTTATGTTTTAAATGTATTTTTTTACAATTTGCATTGTTGGAATGTGCAATCCGCTGATCGTTACCCAATGCAATTCTCTGCTCACAGTGTTGTGATTCATATGTGAATTTTAATCCTGCAGGGAGAGGGGGGAGCTGGTAATTTGGACTGTATTGCTAATATATTTAATAAAATTGATATAAAGTAACACCACAGAGTATTACTGAAAGAACGTCTAAACTGATTGAGAAATAGGAAAGCAACAGAAGAAGGAATTGTGTGTGCTCAGTCCTTCTCAAAGCTGTGCAACAGAAAAGCCTCAACCACTACCTTTCAGTTTTGTCTTCTATGCAGTTCGGGTTGTTTCTTCTCACTTCTCTGGTTTTGAGGGTCCCAGTTTAGCAATATCAGTGGGGAGTTTTGAGGAAATGTTGACTGTAGAAAAGCAGATTTTTTATGGACAAAGTCATGTGACATAAGCATACAGGCACTCATGTGCACGTGTAAAGAAATTTTCAGATCTGGAGATGTAAATTGAGCAGGTGACTGCTATCCTCTGTGCTATGGATATCCCAATAAAACATATCAAGCAGCAGAAGAAATGAAACAGTATTACAGGTAAAAATTATAACGCATTAATTGTCTAAATTCTCAGGGAAAGCCACAGAAGCAAAAGCTTGAGGCTTGGAAATGTAATTTTAAACGGTATTTTATGGACATACAGCTTCTCTCCTATTCAAATTCTTGTAGTCTTATGAAGAAATCTGTCTCAATTCCAGAGTCGTCTCTAAAAAGGCATTATAAGTATTCCTCAGTTCCTTCACTGGTCATAAACCTCTATAATGGGTCCGGGATCCGATTCAGAGGGCTTAATTTCACTTAAGTCTTTATTCTTCCTACTGCACGGACATCTCAAGAGTCCTAGCACCAATCAAAGAACAAGAGGAGACACATGAATTTAGATGGACGTTATAACCTCTGGATGTGGGCAGTGATCGTTGCTTGACTGAAGTATTGTTTTAATACGACATCTCTGGATGCAAACAAGATACACCTCAAAAGACCACTACTTGCCAAGGCAAGTTTTTATATGGCTCACTACAGATAAAATCAGCATTACAATCTTAATCCTGAACTTTCTTGACTCCTGTAATTTTCATAAAGCATGCAATTACAAGGATTGGATGTGATCTGCCAGGGTAGATAATATACAGATACCTGCCACAGCAACCAGATGGATGCCAGCTGTCTCTGCCAGCACTGCTTTCTAAAGGATAATCCCTATCCTTGAGTGGAACACATTAACATGCTTTCACTTCATCAGATCAAAAAGCTGTCTCTCAGCAGGACTCAACACAGAAGAGACAGTTCCATTGAGAGAATGTCCTCCAGTTTCACCTGCCAGTACTTTCCAATGATCTGAAAGCCATATCATCTTTAGATTTGCAGTCTGGAAAGTGCTGAACACTAAAGCTTGGTCCACGAAATGCATAAACCCACACTTGGCTTGACCATCAAACATGAGCAGTCAAAGCAACTCAACTGACTTAACTATGGCTATGTTTTTCTCCATGTACAGATTCTAGAGGTCAGCAGAGAGGACTGAAACCTAAGAGAGCAGCATATTAGTATCCAAGAGCACGTGTCCATTGCATCCAGGAATCCCTTTAGTACTCGTTCCTCCTCTTTCCTCTATCTTACACTGTAGGGAACAGTCAAGGAACATATTCCACCTCTTCAACAGCCCCTGAAAGCTGATCTCTGTAGATGTGGTAACAACACTGTTAAACAATTCAGTAAAACTGGAGAATGCTGAAGAGCAAAAGGTCTGAATACAGATGATACCATCTCACCAAGTTCAGCTGCCATTTGCATAATCCTTGCACAGAGAGTACCTGGCCTCAGTTGGTAAATTAAGTATTTTAGCAAGTATCTTTGAAATCCTGTTTTGTTTTGTTTTTATTTAGCTCAATACATGGAATGAATTAACATCAGCTCTATGAAATTCATGTCTCATTACAGAAGTGGTAAATTTTTTGAGGAGCCCTAAATATTTGACTGAGTTCTATTTATCTATGCCAGACAGAAAATTAGTTGTGCTCTTTGGAAGGTTCATGGCAAAATTAATCCTAAAAATGCACTGAATTGTATAAATTTTTTTTACTATTTGCATGTTGCAATCTTTTAAGATCATTTTCCAACCCACACTGACTTCAAGAAGGTAAGCCTACTGAAATTGATGGTTCTTTGTTATTATTGTGATCATCTGTATAGTTTAGATTTGGTACAACATACACTCCAACACTGTTTTGCAAATTAGAGCCTAATCTTATTTCCTTTGAAGCTGGCTAGCAGAAGTCTGATGGTTTCAATGGGAGGATAATTCCTTTTTGTGAATAAGGAAAAGCAGTTACGAAAAATAATACTGTCAGAAATGAAGAATTCCCTAGTGGTGTCTATAAACTCAATGAACTGAAGTTCTCACCAAATGTTTATCTCAGAAACAATGAAACACTACATGTTTTACACAGACTTGCTAAAAATTGAAAGGAAACATCTCTGTATGTTGTTGATACATTAAAACATATATATACCTCTATTTTATCATTATTTTCAATTATCATTGCTATTACACGTGAGCACAGAAAGTTTCTTTTGTCCAGTGCTAATTTGCATATCTGATTTGCTCAATGCCCACTGGCTTCACCTTTAAGAGCATAGAAATTTAAAAGGAAAAGTGGAATTTCTAATGCTACCTAGTACCTGTGCTTATCCAATTACAAAATCATCAGTTTTAATTTTGGAGTTTCTGGTAATTTATTATGCTATCTCTCCAAGAAGGGACCACTCCTGGCAATATTAACAATGCTCATGAGTACGACATAATGAAACCTATTTTCATCATGAGCATTCATGCTTTTCTGCTATTCAAGAGGTATAAAGGCCCTGAATACAGGCTATACTGAGTTTCAGCCTGAAGGGAGCTTCCAGACTGTTTAACAACCATAGCTGGACACTTCCCTGCTGTCTCTGGGGAGGCCCCAGCCAGTCCTGAGCTGCTCCTGCAGCACGGTCAGCTGGCACAGGTCAGAGTAGGACCCAGGCTGTTCTCTTTGGTGGGACTAGGGCTTGCAGTGGACATGCAAAACTACCAGGGAGTTGTCACTGTCATCTTGACAGACTGCTGCACCCCTGGCACCCAACAAGACTGGGACTCTGATTTAATCTACTTCAGTGAAGTTGCGCAGAGGTGAACACACACCAGGATATTTTTCACTTCTCCTGGCAGTCAAGGCCACGTTCCCTATGTTGGCAGCCCCTCTCCTAGGTCCCTTCTGCCCCTTGCTGCTGCTGCATTCCCACCCCTGCACCAGTCCTTACTTGCAGCAGGTCTGTCCTGCATTCCTACACACAGATGTCTCTTGAGGCATCCCCTCAAATGTGAGAAGAGCTATGTAAGTGGGTTTCAAACTGGGGGCATGGAAGTCAGCCAGGGCAGTAGCAGATGTCCCTCTGTCCCTCTCCTGCATGTTCAGGGAGCCCAGCTATTGCTTTATTCTGTGCCAGCTGGGGGGAATGCAACAGCACTTCAGAGCATTAAAAGAAAACAACAAAAACATCCAAGCTACAAATGTCATCTTGCTTCTTACAAACAGGCGGCCACAGATTCTTGTGCTTTCCACATCTGAGATAAAGGAATGGACCAAAGGAGGGAAATGTGTGGTGTTTTTAAAATAGTAACAGAGTGAAGCTTTCCTTACATTTCCTGCTTTGGAATAGCCACTTTGTGGTGCATTCTGTGAAAGAGATGTTAAATTTCATGCTCCCAGACTTACACCATTATCAGACTTCCAAAGATCAAGAAGCCAGCTCAGGAAATGTTTCATCTGACTGCTGCAGGATTCTTTCTGTCTTCTTCAACCTTTGCGGCATAGTGTTGGCTCCTGCCAGGAACAGGGTTCTGCACTAGGCAGACTTGCCTTGAGCCAGCTGGACACTTTTGCTGATCCTAAAATGAAGGTGTAGTGATCAAATTACAGAGAAACTTCTGTTTTCAAGTTCAAGTCAGAGAAGATAAGGCTGCAACTTCAGGGCAATGTTCACAGCCTCAGGAAGAAACCTTGTGGAAGTCCAGCTTTACACACAGGCCCAAGTGAGTTAGAGGAACCAAAGGAGAATCCTCACCAAAGCTGGTGCCTGGGTTATCACCCCATCACCTTGACACTCCAGAGTTAGTTACCGTTGACACACCTGAGCCTTTGCAGGAGCCAGCCAGTAAAACTGTCAGGGCACACAGATCAGCCTCTGTGCTAACACTCCCCCAGCGAACTGGAGGGATGGGGCTGTCGGCTCCTGAAATTCTGTGCCTTGATATTGCTGTGACCACAAAGTGGAACCCAAAATTTCAAAAGGTCTGTATGTTACCTTAACAGAGCAGACAATCCCAGGTGTAATCTGCACCTTAAGAACAGTCAGTGGCAAAGAGACACTGAACCAGAGTCACTTGAAAG
Source organism: Cettia cetti (assembly GCA_013401135.1). Classification (NCBI taxonomy): domain Eukaryota; kingdom Metazoa; phylum Chordata; class Aves; order Passeriformes; family Sylviidae; genus Cettia; species Cettia cetti. Next base: position 15,616 of record VZUI01052798.1, read on the forward strand.
CCTTTGTGTTGTTCAGAAAACTGGCCATACTGGAGAATGCCAGAATGATTCCACCCCATGCAAATTTCCCATTTCTGCTACAAGCGATCATCTGCCTTCTCTGGCCACGCGCTTGTGGATGGCTTCTTTTCTAAAGGGAACATCTGATTCTTCTTAACCTTGGCAACAATTTGTATGTCTGCATTGGTTTAAGTTTTCAAGCTGTCTTTGTGAAAGAAACAACCCTTACTTTAAAATGAAGAAAGTGTAAAACCGATGCAGTCTTTGTATTTCAAAGATCCTGAAAGCAGACACGAGGTGTTCTTCAGCTCTTGGCGCAGATTTGCAAGTCAACCACAGGACTGGGCCCAGAAATGTTTCTCACCGACAAAAACCTTGTGGAGCAGGCAAACAGTGCCTGCCCATGCCAAGGACAGGCGGCACCTGGGTGTGCCTGAGTTTTGCTGCCAGCTCCACCAACATGGAAAACCCTACAGGAAACCCTCGCCCGCTTGCTGAATGGGGAAAATCAGACGTTTTCTAGAAAAACTTTCCAGACCTTAATTTGGTGCAGGCTCGCTCGAGCCGCTGCCCGCCGCCCTTGCAGGTGCACACGCCAGACCCCCGGGGCCGGTGCTCCGCCTCACCTCAGCCCGGCCCCGCGGGGCCCGGGGGCTCGGCCCGGGGGCTCGGCGGGGCCTGGGCGGCGCGGGGCTCAGCCCCGCTGAGGCGCCTTTCAGTGGGCCGGGGAAGCAGCTGCGGAACCCCGGTCCCACCGGCGCACAAAGGAGCGCCCCTAGCAGCGACCCCCGCAGCTGCCGCCCCCGCCCGACCTGCGGCTCTCGGAGCGGGGCGGGCCGGGCGGAGGGGCCTCCCCACGCCGGCGCCGCCGCCGCCGCGGGGCCC
>VZUI01052802.1:0-23147 GCA_013401135.1 Cettia cetti
GGGCGTGCCTGCGCGTGGCCTCGGCGGCGGCGCCGCTCAGGGTGGCCTGTGTCACGGCCAGGACTAAAGAGGCCGCCCGGGGGGTGCCGTGGGGACAGGGGACGCTGGTGACGGCGCTGCTGTGGTGCCTGGCGCTGCTGGCGGTGGTGACGCGCGCGGGATCCCGGCGGGAATCGCTCGGCGGCGCCGGGGCCGTGCGCGTGGTTTATCCCGTGCAGCCCCGGGGACACCTCCGCGCCGTGGAGGTGCAGGCGGCGCCCCTGGAGTGCTGAGGGAGGATGGATTTTGGGGGGGGGGGGTCAAAGGGATTTTGGGGTGGGTGGGTGGGGATGGGGGAAGGGGTTTTTTTACCAAAAAATGACGGATGGTGGGAAAAAATGGAACTGAATGGACAGGAGCTTGAGGAGCCTCTGGATCCATGGGGAGAGGAGCATCTGGTGGTCCTGGATCCGTGTGGAGGGGCTGGATTTGGCCGTGGATCCCAAAAAAAACCCGCTGGGAAGATGGGAGGGGACTGAGAACCTCGTGGGGATGATGCCCTGAGTGGGGGAAGAGCCATAAAGAGGAACCCCAAAGCTGCGTCCCCCTGGCACCAGGGACACCCCAGAGGTGTCACCTCCTCGCTGGACAGTCCCTGCTTTGGAAATACAAAAAAAACCCTAAAAAACCTAAAAAAAAAACCTTAAAAAGAAGAGGTTTCCTCCTTTGGGATCTGTGTGGGGTCTGGGGTTTCTTTTTTGGGGTGTTTTTGGAGCGTTGGGATCAGCAAACAAAGCACCCCCAGCGTCACCTCCCTCGCTGGACAGTCCCTGCTTTGGAAATACAAGAAAAAACTAAAAAAAACCCCTAAAAAAACAAAAAGGTTTTTTCCTTTGGGATCTGTGTGGGATTCAGGGTTATTTTTTGGGGTTTTTTTGAGCATTGGGATCATCAAACCAAGTGTCACCCCCCTGCTCTGTCACTGCTGTCACCTGGGGGGAAGCAGGAAGGGATTTGGGATAAAAGAACAGGAAATGGGGACGGTAACACTTCCCTGTGGGACTGGATGGATCCCCAAATTTTTGTGGATAAAGGATAAAACAAAAAAAAGGAAAAAGGGGAGGAAGTTTAGGGTTGGCATAAAATAAACCAGGGAAAAAAAAAAACTGGGAATGTTTGGGATCCATCTGGAGGGGTCTGAGGGGCATCGCTGGGATTTGGGATGGGGGAAAAACTTGGATTTGTGGGTTTGGGATTGTGGATCCTGGAAGGAGGGAGAGCTGCAGGAGCTGGCCGTGGGTGCCCTCTAGTGAGCTCAGCCTGCTCCTGGAGTGCCGATCCCAAAAAAAAAAGCTGGAAAAGGGAAAAAAATCCCGGTTGGAATTGTGGCAGCGATGGGTGGGTGATGCCACGGGAATGTCACAGGAGAAGGGATTGGGAAGGGAAAAATCTGCCTGGAGAGGGGAAAAATATCTCTTGGAAAGGGGGAAAAGTATGCCTGGAAAGGGGGAAAATCTCTCTGAAAAGAGGAAAAAATCTCTCTGAAGAGAGGGAAAAACATGCCTGGAAAGGGGAAAAAAATCTCTCTGAAAAGTGGGAAAAATCTCTCTGAAAAGAGGGAAAAACCTGCCTGGAAAGGGGAAAAAAATCTCTCTGAAAAGAGGAAAAAATCTCTCTGAAGAGAGGGAAAAACATGCCTGGAAAAGGGAAAAAAATCTCTCTGAAAAGTGGGAAAAATCTGCCTGGAAATGGGGGGAAAAATCTCCCTGAAGAGAGGGGAAAATCTCTCTGAAGAGAGGGGAAAATCTGCCTGGAAATGGGGGGAAAATCTCTCTGAAAAGGGAAAAAATTGCTTGGAAAGGGCAAAAAAATCTGCCTGGGAAGGGGAAAAAAAATCTGCCAGAAAATGGGAAAATTGTGCCTGAAAAGGGCACAAATGGGGCTTTAAAGGAATTATTTCATCCCTCAAAAGCTGGTGTTTTGTTTTTAAAGCCACTTTTCATTCAAAAACGAGGATTTTTTTAAATTCTAAAGGATAAGTGAGGGCAGGTGGAACATCCCAAAATATCCCAAAGCTGCTGGAATTGAATCCTGCTGAACAGGGGTGACACTGAATAGATTTAAATATATTAAAAAGAGAAGAAATAGAAATTAAAGAGCCCAAAAAGAAAGCAAAACATCATTATTATTATTTTTCCATCTGATTTGTGACCTGAGAGGCATGGATTTATTTCTCATCTGGGAGAAAGGAATTCTTCACCCTGCCGACCTTCAACAATACAAAAAAATCAGGAATAAAGTTCTTTTTCTTCTCCCCAAAACAAATCCCCCGCCCTCCCACCATAAATATTTATTAGTATTTTTTATCCCTCAGCTCCAAAGGAATTGCACAAGTCAGGATTTATGGAAAAAGAAAATTTCCAAAAGTCACAACTTTACCCAGATCTTCTGTTCTTGGTCAGGAGAAAGAATCCCAAGGGATAAAATCAGGCTGAAGTTGGGAAATTGGGAAAATTTCCAAGCTGGGATTTTGATCTTGAGGTGATTTCCATGGAAAAGTGGATCCTGGAGAGGATTCTTGGAGGGATTTAAATCTTGGTTTTCTTTGGTTTCACTGGCTGAGCTCTGGAATTTGGGTTTGAGTGCAAAAATCCTCATTTTGGGGTTATTTTAGGGGCAGAAGGCCCTGCTATCCCATAAAGATCCCGGTGATCCATCCTGATCTCCTTCCTGCACACACTGAAATGGAGATTTGAGTGCAAAAACCCTAATTTGGGGATTATTGTAGGAGCAAAAAGCCCTGCTACCCCATAAAGATCCTGATGACCATCTTGATCCTACAGACCAAGCTCTGGAATTGGGGTTTTTGTGCAAAACCCCCTATTTTTAGTGGTTATTTTAGTAATAGAAGGTTGTGCTAGGCCATGAAGATCCTGATGACCACCCATATCTCCTTCCTGCACACACTGAAGTTGGGATTTGAGTGCAAAAATCCTCATTTCAGGGTGTTTTAGGGCAGAAGGTCATGCTATCCCTTAAAGATCCCAGTGATCATCCTGATCTCCTTCCTGCACGCACTGAAATTGGGATTTGAGTGCAAAAATCCTCATTTTGGGGTTATTTCAGGGTCAGAAGATCCTGCTACCCCATGAAGATCCTGATGACCCTCTCGATCTCCTTCCTGCACACACAGAAATTGGGATTTGAGTGCAAAAAATCCTCTCTTGGGGGTTATTTTAGGCAGATTCTGATGACTCTCTTGACCTCCTTCCTGCACATACCGTAAAGGGGGGGGTTTGAGTGCAAAAATCTTCTTTTTGGGGTTGCTTTAGGGGCACAGAAAGCCTCCCTAGGCCACGAAGATCCTGATGACCATCTTGATCTCCTTCCTGCACACGGGGCACGGCGCTCTCTTCTTCTTCAGCATCCTGGCACACCTGAAGCAGGCCACCAGGTGAGCAGTCCTTCCATGGACAATATTCCCATCCCTTGGCCTGTGCTGGCACAGGAAGCAGGGATTCAGCACGGTTTTGATGCTCTCCAAAGATTCCTCCTCCTCTTTTTTCAGCTCGACAAAATCCCTTTTTTTCCCATCCAGCGCCAAATCCAAGGACTCGAGGGAGCTGCCGGGATCCACGTGGGGTTTGTTTTCCCCCAGGAAAAGGTGTTTGGGTTGGCCAGCAGGGGCTGAAATTGTCCTCCTGCAGTCTGGGACGTCCATCCCTTCATCCTGCTCCTGCTTTTCCATGGAATTGATGTTGGAAAGGGACAGGGAATGGGGAAGTTTGGGGCAGTCCCGGTACCAGTCCTTGCGTAGAGCCCAGCAGCGATAGCAGTACCTTTTCCCAGGAGAGTTGAACTTCCTGCACTTGGAGCATTGCCAGCAATCCTGAGGGATTTAAGGCAAAAAAAAAAATTCCAGGGGGAAAAAAAATTATTATTTTTGGGGTATTCCTCGATTTAGCCGTGTGGGAAAAGCAGCAAGGTTAAAAAAAATTGATTTATGAGTGATTTATAAACTGGAAAATCAGTATTTTGTGGCTTGGGATTGATTCATCCCAGATCTCTCCCTGATGAAATCCTCTCCTTCCCCTCTCCCAGCCCTCTGGAAAAATGCAAGCTGGGGTAGTTTATTTTTATTTAATTTCAAGAGAATTTTCAATCTTTCACTCAAAATTCGAGAGGAGAGCTCCTGGAATTTGGCAGGAATTTGTTTTCCAGGCTCACCCATCACTTACCAGTTGTTGAACCTGCACAATTAATGGATTTATTAATTAATTATCTCACAGAAAAGGGCAGGAGCTGCCCAAGTGCAGAGCCAGGACTCAGCTGTCCAAAGCCAGGGACATCCCCATTTATTCCAGGCTGGAAAATTCTGCTAAAACCACTAAAATGCTGCTAAAATTATTAGAATTCTGCAAAAATTATTAGAATTCTGAGTGATTATAAAGTGCTACTTAGGATTTTCAGGATCCTTTTAGGGACAATCCTCCAGATTTCCATCCAGAGGACAACACGGAATAAAAATCTTATTAAAAACCTTATAAAACCATACCTGGGTATCATTATAACTTCACTCAGCCACTTTATTTTTTTGGAAACCCACAAGAAAATCAGCTTTTCCCACCCCAGGAGCAGCAGCAGGTGTGGGATGAGCCCTTCCCAAGGAATTCCCACCTCAGAAGCAGCTTCTGTGTCCGTGTCATCACTCAGGCACTGGGAATCCTCCAGCTCGTCCAAGCTCACATCCTCAGGCACCTGGAATTCCAGGAAAGCATTGTCAGAGGGTGGGAATGTTGGAATACTCCTTATTTATCTTTTATTTGGTGCTGCACACCCCAATTAAAGGATTATATCATCACCCTGCTCATGAAATCACTACTAAAAGTGAATAAAAAGCCATTTTTTGCTGGTTTACTGCGATCAGATTCTCTTCTTTTGAGTCTTAAGCTGGACTCCATCTTTAACAGCCTTTCCCAAACTTAATTTCATGGTTTTTGATTCATAACTCTTGCAGCCATTGGTTAGAAACCCACTTAAGCTGCTGTGAGAAGTTTAACTCATTTTAAATCGATTTTATGCCTTGAAAAATATTAATTTAAACCAAAACCCAGGAAGGAAAACCACTAAACACATGAGGAATTGCGAGAGTCTTTCCTAAACAGGATTTAGCCTCTGGATGGGAACGGACCCAGCTTTTCCAAGGGCACCAGAGCCCCATGGGATGAATTCAACCAGAGTGCCAGAGGTACCTTGGTGTCACCTTCTGTGACCTCCTCACAGTCCAGCACTTCCACCTTGAGCCCAGCATTGCCCTGGTCCAGGGGACACTCGTTGAGGAACCACAGGTCATCAGTGGTGTCTGAAACTATGGCAGTGTCAATGTCCTGAGGGGAAAAAATCCAGGAAAAACCATTCAGGACCAGCTCCGCATCCAGCACTGCCCCATTTTCCTCTCCAATGAACCTCCAAAGCCCTCAGCATCTCACTTTTGAAAATTTCTACCTCACTAGTTCCCCTTTCCCCAATTTTCACCTCACAGGCTCCCCTTTTCCCACCCTTTCCCCAATTTCCACCTCACAGGCTTTCATTTTTGAAATTTTCACCTCACAGACTCCCTTTTTTCCCAATTTTCCCCTCACAGGCTTCCATTTTTGAAATATTCACCTCACAAACTCCTTTTTTTCCAACTTCCACCTCACAAGTTCCCCCTTTTCCCAATTTCTACCTCACAGGCTCCCCTTTTTAAAATTTTTCCCTCACAGACTCTCTTTTTTCCAATTTCCACCTCAGAAGTTCCCTCTTTTCCCCAATTTCCACCTCACAGGCTTCCATGTTCGAAATATTCACCTCACAGTCTCCCTTTTTTTCCCAATTTCCACCTCACAGACTCCCACTTTTGAAATTTTCACCTCAGATTCCTTTTTTCCCAATTTCCCCCTCATAGGCTTCCATTTTTGAAATATTCACCTCACTGACTCCCTTTTTTCCAACTTCCACCTCACAAGTTCCCCCTTTTCTGTTTTTCTACCTCACAGGTTTCCCTTTTTAAAATGTTTCCCTCACAGGCTTCCATTTTTTCCAATTTCCACCCCACAAGTTCCCTCTTTTCCCAATTTCTACCTCATAGGCTCCCCTTTTTAAAAATTTTCCCTCACAGACTCCCTTTTTCCCAATTTCCACCACACAGGCTTCCATTTTTGAAATATTCACCTCACAGACTCCCTTTTTTCCAATTTCCACCTCACAAGTTCCCCCTTGTCCCAATTTCTACCTCACAGGCTCCTGTTTTTGAAATTTTTCCCTCACAGGCTTCTATTTTTTTCCAATTTCTACTCACAGGTTCCCCTTTTTTCCCAATTTCCACCACATGGTCTCCCCTTTTTCAAACTTCCACCTCCTTCCAGCTTGGCCACCACCCTACAACATTCATCCCAATAAAAAAAAGGGCAACTCCTGAATTCCAGGCACCTCTGAGGAAAGAGTTTGGTGATTTAAAACCACCAAAAGTCCCCAACCACCCCATGGGAAAGGCTGGGACAGGCACAAACTGGGAAAAAGGCTGAAAATCCTGGAGTGGGAAGTGGAAAGAGAAAAAAAATGAATATTTGACTTCCTTGGAACCCAAAAGAGAGGAAGAGGACAAAAAGCACCTCTTTGAAGTGGTTACACACCTGGTTAGTCTGAATATCCGTGGATCCATTACTTTTGGATTTGTAATTGCTTCTGAGATTCCCTAAAAACCACCACGGCAGCCCGGCCACATCCCATTCCTCAAAAACCAGATCCAGCTTGGGCTTCTTGCTTTTGGAGAGGTTTTCTATCAAGTCTTTGTCTGGAAGAGCCAAGCAGAATCCAAGTCATTGGGTAAGAGAAAAATTAGGCCCAAATCTAAATTTTTTTACTTCTTGTATCAGGCTGAGAGTTGTGTGGTTTGGATTGGTAAAAATTCCCCACACGAGTCAGGGAACATCCCAGTGTGCCCCTGTAATAAGGTAGAGTTTAATTTCAAATTTCACCCAAGAAACACAAACACTTCCCAAGCCAGCCCTGAGTGGATTTCTTCAGTGATTTAAAATGTGGAAAGGACAGCTTGGAATTCAGTTTGCAGCTCCTGAATTCCCAAGGAATGGGGATCCATGCTCCAGCCTGGGATCCCAAACTGAGCACCCTGGATTCCAGGATCACCTTGGATCTCCCTCCCTCCAGTGCCTGGAGTTTTTGCCAAGGCTGGATTGTAAATCCAGGGAATTTCCAGCTCTCCCATTTGTGCTGGAAACAAGGAGCTGCTTCTCCAACTGAGCTTCCTTCATACAAGAGAATAAAAAGTGGAAAAATGGGAAAATTGCTGCCAAAACATCTGAAATCTCCACGAGTGACCCAGCAAAAAATCCCCATGGGGGAAATGTCAAAATACGACAGATCCATCCAAAAAATCCCTATTTTTGTTCAGTTCTCTGCTTGGTTTGCATGGAATGACTGCAGCCAGCCCAAGGCTGGGTTCCACGTGCTCAGGAGCCTCCCTTGGGAAGGAGGATGGATCCAAGGATAATTCCAGCATTTAAAACACCCTCCAGCAAGGTCTGGAAGGTTTTTTTCCATGGCATTGCTCAATGAGAGATGGGAATTGGGGGCTTAACCTGCCACTGCATTCAGAGCATTTGTTTATAAGCCAGAAAATAAGAAAATACCTGTGGCGAGCTTTGCAATTTCTCAGTCTTTAGCACCAAGATTTTTAAGGATTCTATTCCAAACCAAGGATTTATTTGAGTCTCCCAACTCCTTCCTCCAGCATTTTGCTGCTGTGTGTCCCACACAGGTTTGGAAATGCAGAAATTTGTCCCCCACCTTCACAAGTGTCACAACTGGGCTCTGAGGTAGCCGGAGCAGAGGATTTGCTGTCACCCTCCAGGATTCCAGAGTCAGATCCTTCCTCCTGGCTGAGCTGCAGGAAGGAAAAATCCAGAATTAGCCCAGCAGAGCTTGCAGGGACAAGGGGATGCAGCACTTCCATCCCCAGGCACCAGCTGCAGGACGAGAGCAAGCAGGTAGGAAGAGGAAATAGTTCAGAATAAAAACTACAAACTATTTCTCTTTAAAGCCTCTGGAATCAACACAAAGAACCAAGGAAAAATCTTCGGCTTGGCAAAAATCCTAAATTTGGCATTATTTCTGCAGTAAAAGTAATTTTGTGACTGACACCTCCTAGCCCTCATCCCAAAAAAAACCTCTGGAAGCGCCAAGATTTTTCCTCAGTTTTCACCTCTACCTGAAAAGCTGCTGGAAACAAACCCTAACTAAGCACAGTGAATTATTTGGCAATTCCTACTGGGAGAAAAAGTGGGCTAAAAAGGGGGAAAAAAAAGCAGAAGATGGCTGGAGAAGCTGAGGGCTGGAAGTGCTGCACCCCAGAAAAACGCGCTCAGAGACTGGCACTCTGTCACGAGGAGAACAGAGAAGGGTGGCTCTGTCCCTGCTCTGTGGACTCCGAGAACTTTTTTAATTTTGGGAGGGTGGGGGATTTTGAATTTTTTTTCTTTCTCTCAGGAAGGTGAGGAGCAGCAAAACAAAAACCAACCAAGGACAAAAAGTTCTGGCAGTCCACCATGCAGAGGTACAGAGAAGGGGCGACTCTGTACAAGAAAAGAACCCACTGGGCAGTGGGGTTTACCTGCAGCTGGTCTGGGCTGGGCTGAGCGACGCTCTGCTCCTTTGGGAGAGTCTGTGCAGCATCTGCAGATGGCAGGTAAAACACAAGGAAAATCCTTCCCTGGCAATTGCCACTCTCACAGCACGCAGGCTCCGAGGCAAGCAAGCAACCAGCCAGGCTCGGCAGAGCTCGGGGAATTCCTCGCCGTGAGGATTTGGGGGAGCGGTGGGGTTTGGGGGAGAAGGAGCTGGGGGAAAATTCTGAATGTTCTTCCCAAAGGGAAAAATTATTCTAGTTTTTGACAGCTATTCCAAACTCATGTTGTTGTTCCCCTAAAGAAAAAGTTCTTCTTTTTTTTTTGTTACAGTCATTCCGAATTCAGATTATTTTTCCCAAAGGGAAAAATGATTCTATTTCTTACATTCACCCCAAACTCAGAATATTCTTCCCAAAAGGCAAAATGATTCTTCTCTCTGCAGCCACCCCAAACTCAGAATATTTTTCCCAAAGGGAAAAATTATTCTATTTCCTACATTCACCCCAAATTAAGAATATTCTTCCCAAAAGGCAAAATGATTCTTCTCTCTGCAGCCACCCCAAACTCAGAATATTTTTCCCAAAAGGAAAAATGATTCTATTTCCTACATTCACTCCAAATTCAGAATATTCTTCCCAAAAGGAAAAATGATTCTATTTCCTACATTCACCCCAAACTCAGAATATTCTTCCCAAAAGGCAAAATGATTCTTCTTTCTGCAGCCACCCCAAACTCAGAATATTTTTCCCAAAGGGAAAAATTATTCTATTTCCTACATTCACCCCAAACTCAGAATATTCTTCCCAAAGGGAAAAATTATTCTATTTCCTACATTCACCCCAAATTCAGAATATTCTTCCCAAAGGGAAAAATTATTCTTTTTCCTTCAGCCATCCCAATTCCAGGGTTTGCCACAAGAATTCCTGGTTATTCTGAATATCTGTGGATCTGTTATTCCTGGATTTGGAATTGCTCCTGAGGTTGCCTAAAAAGCACCACAGCATTGTTGGATTTTGCCTGGAGTTTCCAAGGCACAGCCAAGGCTGGTGTGCACATCCAGGGAATTCCCTCCAATCATTTTGCTGCTTTTCCAACTGAGCTTCCTTGATACGAAAGAATAAAAAGTGGAAAAATGGAAAAATTGCTGCCAAAATATCTGAAATCTCCACGAGTGACCCAGCAAGAAATCCCCATGGGGGAAATGTCAAAAATATGACAGATCCACCAAAAAAATCCCTATTTTTGTTCACTTCCCTGCTTGGTTTGCATGGAATAATTGAAAATACATTCCTCCAACACCAGGATTCCAGAGGGAATCCCACCTGGAAGGGGAACAGGGTTTTTTCTTAATTCCTGAGGATTCCTGCTTTTCCTGAAGGGTTTGGGCATGAGGAATAAAGAGAAAAGAAGGGAAAATTCCATGCTGGCCACAGCTGGATCCAGCTAATTAATTAAATTAAAAGGCCAAGCTAAATTAGGAAGAATGCAATTAGCAAGAATCTTTCTGAGCCTGGCTCTGAAAGATGCCAGGCTGACTCCTGCCTGCTCCCCTCTCAATTTAACAGGAAAATTCCCTTCTGGATGAGTTTAATTCCCACCAGGAATCACACAAGGATGGGAAGATCTGAAAAGCAGCAGAAAATTCCACCTGAATTTAAATGGAGCAAAATTCAGGATCAAGGATGGCAGGGATCTATCACAAATCCCTGTTTTTCTTTTTCCTGCTTTTATCACCTTCCAGCTGCTGGGTTTTCAATCCCTGATAGAAATCAGGGAGATTCATCCTTCCCAAATCTGATTTTTCAGAGAGTGAAAATATTTCAGGTGCTGGAACGTTCCATAAAATCCAGCCTGAAGGTGAGGGATTCCTAAATGCACCTGGTGGGAGTAAGACTTGGGAAAAGTGGGGAAGGAAGGGAGGAATTGGCCAAGGAAAAGGGGAAATTAGACAAGAAAAGAGGGGAAATAAATTAGACAAGAAAAGAGGGAAAAGTTAGGCAAGAAAAAGGGGGGAAATTACACAAGGAAGGGGGGAAATGAGGCAAAAAATAGAGGGGGAAATTGGTGAAGGAAGGGGGGGAATTAGACAAAAAAAGAAGAAAAAAGACAAGAAAGTGGGAAAATTAGAAAAAGGAAAAATTGGTCAAGAAGGGGGGGAATTAGGCAAGAAAATGGAAAAAATTAGGCAAGAAGGGGGGGAAATTAGGAAAGAGAGAAATATTAGTTAAGAAAGGGGAAAAAATGACAAGAAAGGAGGGGAATTAGACAAGGAAAGGGGGGGGAAATTAGAAAGAGGGGAAAAATGAACAAGAAAGAGGGGAAATTGGCCAAGGAGGAAAATTCAGCAAGAAGGGGGGGAAAATTAGACAGGAAGGGAGAAATTAGAAAAAGGGGGGGAAAAATAGCCAAATCCAGCCATTGCTGAGCTGGGCTGATGGGAAACCAACAGCTGGAAAGGGAAAAGGGAAGGAAAGCAGCTGGAACAGGAAAAAGGGAGGGAAAGCAGCTGGAAAAGGGAGGGAAAGCAGCTGGAAAAGGGAGGGAAAGCAGCTGGAAAAGAACAGGGAAGGAACTGGAAAAGAACAGGGAAGGGAAAGCAGCTGGAACAGGGAAAGGAAAGCAGCTGGAAAAGGGAACAGGGAAAGGGAAGCAGCTGGAAAAGGGAACAGGGAAGGAGCTGGAGAGGGGGAAGGGAAGCAGCTGGAACAGGGAAAAGGGAGGGAAAGCAGCTGGAAAAGAACGGGGAAGGAGCTGGAAAGGGGAAGGAAAGCAGCTGGAACAGGAACAGGGAAAGGAAAGCAGCTGGAACAGGGAGGGAAATGGGGAAGTAGCTGGGAAAGGGAAAGGAATGGGGAAGCAGCTGGAAAGGGGAAGGAAAGCAGCTGGAACAGGAACAGGAATGGGGAAGCAGCTGGAAAGGGGAAGCAGCTGGAACAGGAACAGGAATGGAGAAGCAGCTGGAAAGGGAAAGGAAAGCAGCTGGAACAGGAACAGGAATGGGGAAGCAGCTGGAAAGGGGAGGGAAGCAGCTGGAACAGGAACAGGGAAAGGAAAGCAGTTGAAAAAGGGTACAGGGAAAGGAAAGCAGCTGGAACAGGAACAGGAGTGGGGAGGCAGCTGGAAAGGGGAAGGAAAGCAGCTGGAAAGGGGAGGGAAGCTCTGCCAGGCTTGGCTGGTTGGGTCACACTCACAGCAGCAGGCCCAGCCCAGCCCTGCAGCTCTCCCTGGGCTCCAGGGGTGCCAGGAAAAGGCAGCAGGGCTCGCCTGGGAGTGCTCAGCTCTGCACACACACAGCTCTACTCAGGAACAGCACTCACACCGTGCTCCTACAGCTGGAGACTCCCCAAATGGAATTCAAAAAGATTCCTCTAGAAAATAAAATCAGAATATTCTCAAAAAGAATTTTCTGTAAAAAAAAAAAATATATCCAAGGTAGAAAACGGAACCTCTTAGGGCCAACGTTTTGAATTTAAATTTAATTTATAACTTCTCCACTTGTGCCTGAGCCCTCCTAAAGGTTTAAATCCGTTTTATCTGTTTAAAGAGTGGGAAGTGTGGCACAATGGATTAAATCCATTTTATCTGTTAAAAAAAATGGGAAATTTGGCACAAAAGTCCACAGCTCTGCCAGTGGAGTTTATTTTTCCCAGTCCTACAACAGGAACTGGTTTTTGTTTGTGATTAATTTGAGATTAATAACTTTACATTTTGATGGAGTTTGATTTGATTTCTCCCATGAGCTGGGGGAAGATGCAAGGTTCCAGATGAAAGCCTTGCAGAATTTTCAGCACTTTTAGAGATGATTAAAATATAAAATGAGGTGAGAACAAGTATTTGCAGCTCTAAAGCTGAAAAAAACCCCTCAAGAAATCAACAAAAAAAAAAAAAGCTGGAAGATGGGTTTTAACCCAGGATAATCAGGATTGAACTTTGGCCCAAATTTGGGGATTTTTGGCATCACTCAAACAGCTCCTGGCACACAGAAAAAGACACAAACTCTGAGAGATCTGCTTGGGGAAGCTCCTGAGTGAAGTTCTTGCTGCTGCAGCCTCAGCTCCTGCGTTTGGTACTCACCAGAGGGTTCATGGAAGGGGCTCAGCTTACCTGAGAGAGCAGCAGGGCTCAGGTTCCTCTTCAGCATCTCGTACACGGGGCTGTGGCACAGAAAAATCCCCTTCAGGCACGGCCCAGAAACCACCAACGCTCATTTGCTATAAATTTCTAGATAAACTTATTGATTAAATACTCTGGGAATAGATTTGTTTATGTATTTCTTTTTGTAGAACGTTTATTATTTCGATAATATTCTTAGTTTCTATATTCTTATTTATTTTCTATAATATTCTTGTATATTTTCCACAATATTCCTATTATTTTCCACAATATTCTTATATATTTCCTATAATATTCTTATTTATTTCCCACAATATTCCTATTATTTCCCACAATATTCCTATTATTTCCCACAATATTCCTATTATTTCCCACAATATTCCTATTATTTCCCACAATATTCCTATTATTTCCCACAATATTCCTATTATTTCCCACAATATTCCTATTATTTCCCACAATATTCCTATTATTTCCCACTATATTCTTATATATTTCCCACTATATTCTTATATATTTCCCACTATATTCCTATCATTTCCCACTATATTAATATCATTTCCCACTATATTCTTATATATTTCCCACAATATTCCTACTAATATTTCTACTTATACACAATAGTCACGTTCTATATAATATTTATATAAATTCCAGCAATTTTTTTTTCCTAACAAGATCTCAAAAACCTCTGAGCTTTTTCCTAGAGGAACCCTAAAAAACACCCAAGTATTCTTCTAGACAGATCCCAAATCCAGCAAATTTATTTTTCCTAGGAAGATCTCAAAAACCTCTGAGGTTTTTCCTAGAGGGACCCTAAAAAACACTGAGGTTTTCTTCTAGACAGACCCCAACCCCACAGTGATTTTTCTCCCTAGAAACCCCAAACCCACAACAAATTTCCCCCTAGAAAACCCCCCCAAAAAAGCATTTTTTAAACACCTCACCACAACACTCACCTCAAACTTTTTCCTCAAATTCCCCACCTAAAAACCTTGAGAAAACCCAAACCCCGCCGAGCTTCCCCTTCATCAAACTGCATTACTCCCAGCAGCTTTTCCAGATAAAAATGGGATTTTTTTAAAAATTTTATTTTATTTTCCCCTTACCTGGGATCCTTGACAGAGAAGCTCTGCAGCCCCAGCAGCTCTCCCAGCTCATCTCCCCCGCAGTGCACCAGGTGCTGCTGCCTCTTGTCATAGAGCTGCCTGCACATGATGTACTGGCCCAGGTAGTGCATCACCTGTGGGGTCAGGGTGTTCCCTCAGCACCCCCAGAATCCTGGGAATTCTCAGGGATTTGGGGATCTCCCGCTGCTCTGAGGGCTGGGAGCGGGGTCACAGGGGGTTTGGGGGGGGGTTGGAGCTGAAGGGATGGGGTGGGTGAGGCGGAGGATGGAGAAGTTCTGGTTTAAATGGGGTATTCCCAGTTCTAACTGCAGTATTCCCAGTTCAAATGGGGTTATCCCAATTCAAACTGCATTATTCCCAGTTTAAATGGGGTTATCCCAGTTCAAGCTGCAGTATTCCCAGTTCAAGCTGCAGTATTCCCAGTTCAAATGGGGTTATCCCAGTTCAAGCTGCAGTATTCCCAGTTCAAACTGCATTATTCCCAGTTCAGATGGGGTTATCCCAATTCAAACTGCATTATTCCCAGTTTAAATGGGGTTATCCCAGTTCAAACTGCAGTATTCCCAGTTCAAACTCCAGTATTCCCAGTTCAAGCTGCAGTATTCCCAGTTCAAATGGGGTTATCCCAGTTCAAACAGCAGTATTCCCAGTTCAAACTGCATTATTCCCAGTTTAAATGGGGTTATCCCAGTTCAAACTGCATTATTCCCAGTTTAAATGGGGTTATCCCAGTTCAAACTGCAGTATTCCCAGTTCAAGCTGCAGTACTCCCAGTCCAAAATGGGGTTATCCCAGTTCAAATTTGGATTATCCCAGTTCAAACTGTGTTATTCCCAGTTCAAATGGGGTTATCCCAGTTAAAAACGGGGCTATCCCAGTTCTAAACAGCATTGTTCCCAGTTTAAAATGGGACTATCCCAGCGACCCCAAAGAGACCCCAAAATGTCTCCAGTGACCCTGAAGTGTCCTCAAAAAGTAACCCCAAAATGTCCCAGCCTGACCCTGAAGTGCCGTAAAAGTGACCCCAGAGAGACCCCAGTGTCCCCAAAAAGATCCCAAAAAGTGACCCCAAAATGTCCCCAAACTGACCCTGAAGTGCCCTAAAAGTAATTCTGAAGTGTCCCTAAAAGCTGATGCTAAAGAGTCCCCAAAAACTGACCCCAAAGAGATCCCAAAGTGACCCTGAAGTGCCCTAAAAGTGATGCCAAAGAGACCCCAGAGTGTCCCCAAAAACTGACCCCAAAATGTCCCCAAGCTGACCCTGAAGGGCCCTAAAAATGACCCCAAAGTGACCCTGAAGTGCCCTAAAAATGACCCCAAAGTGACCCTGAAGTGCCCTAAAAGTGACACCAAAGAGACCCCAGTGTCCTCAAAAACTGACCCCAAAGTGTCCCCAAACTGACCTTGGAAGTGCCCTAAAAATGACCCCAAAGTGACCCTAAAGTGCCCTAAAAGTGACACCAAAGAGACCCCAGAGTGTCCCCAAAAACTGACCCCAAAATGTCCCCAAGCTGACCCTGAAGAGCCCTAAAAGTGACCCCAAGGTAACCCCGACCCATCCCCAAAAAGTGACTCTTAAGTGACCCCAAAAGACCCCAGAGTGTCCCCAAAGTGTCCCTGTGGGTGAAAGGGGAATATTTACCAGGTGAGGGTTGGTAAAGGGTGAATCCCACCCCAAAACCCCAAACCCCCAAACCCCCAAACCCCGTGGGATGTGCTCGCACCTCCTTGAGGGTGAAGGATTCTCCCTGGGCGCCCGCAGCCCGCAGGATCCTCAGCAGGGGAACTTTGGGAATCACCTGGAAAACACAGCAGGGATTGAAACCTGCACAAAAAAATCCCAAAAACCTCCCAAAAATTCCAGGGATTTGGGGTTGACCCATTCCAGCTTGGATGTGGTTCCAAATTTTCAGAGTGAAATCAAAATTGGGTTTTTAAAGTGAATTTTCCTGGATTTTTTTTTGAGTTTTCCAATATCCCATTCCCACTGGAAGAGTTTTTCCCATTTTTATTGAGTGGTGAAAAAAATCAATATTTTCCCTGCTATTTATTCACTTTTTTTTTTTTCCCTGGATTTGGATTTTCAAGCTCCTAAATTCTCCTCCAATGAAAAAATCCAAATTTATTCCCATTCTCATCACATTGGAATGATTTTTTATTATTATTTTTCCTATGGAGTTGGCTCTGGGAATTTGAATTTCTTTTTTTTTTTTTCTAGTTGATTTTTATTGTTTGTGAATTTTTCTCCTCTGATTCCAGGAAAATTCCAAGAATCTTGAATAATGGGAATATTTCACGTCTAAATATTCCCTAAATTGCCTCAAAAAAAAAAAAAAAAAAAAAGCCCTGGGGATGAACTACTAATGAAAATTAAATATAATTTTAAATATTACAAATTTAACCCAATTAAGGTGAAAAAAGCTCTAATATTTGGAATTTAGCTCCAGAAAAAATAAAAAAGGAATATTTTGAGGAAAAACCAGCACACGAATATCCCTAATTCCATATTTTTATGTCCTTTTTAATGGATTTTTTTTTCCTTTGAAGATATTCCTAAATCATGGATGTGAAAGAGAAATTCCTCGGGATAAATCCCAAATTTTTAGGATAAATTCTCCAGATTTAAATATATTTTGGATTTAATTAAAAAAAAAATAAATCGCTGCTCTGAGGTGGAAATTATATGGATGAAGTATGAGAATGAGAGGGAAATAGCTGATAATTAGTTGTTAATTAGCTGCTAATTACCTGATTGGTTTGTCCAAGGGTGATCCTGCAGGAATTCCCGGCTTCTGGAACTTGAGTGGGATTTGGGAAGCTCATCCTGGCAGTGAGGAGCTGCTCCAGCACCGACCTGGGGATGGATTTGGGGTTCAAATCAACCCAAAAATCCCATTTTTAATCCTGGCCTGGGGCCCTGCCCGCTTTGTGCTGCTCCAGAGGGGAAAAAATAACGGGAAAAATTGATCCCAGAAAAAAGTTTGGAATGGGGAGCTCAGGGTGGGGTTTGATCCCTGCAAGGGTCAAAAATCCCTCTGGGTGGCACTTGGGGACACGGCTGGGGTGGCTGTGCTGATCCTAAAGGTTTTTCCAACCCTAAAGCTGATCCCAAAGGTTTTCCCAAGCTGAAAGTTTCCAGGATTCCCAGTAGGGTTGGATTTCCTGATCCCAAAGATCTTTTCCAACCCTGAACATTCCAGGATTTCCAGCTGGGTTGGATTTCCTGATCCCAAAGATCTTTTCCAACCCTAAAGCTGATCCCAAAGACCTTTTCCAACCCTAAACTTTCCAGGATTCCCAGCTGGGGTGGGTGTCCTGATCCTAAAGATTTTTCCAACCCTAAAGCTGATCCCAAAGATCTTTTCCAACCCTGAACATTCCAGGATTCCCAGCTGGGGTGGGTGTCCTGATCCCAAAGGTTCTTCCAATCCTAAAGCTGATCCCAAAGGTTCTTCCAACCCTAAACATTCAATTATTCCAAACTGGGTTGGATTTCCTGATCCCAAAGATCTTTTCCAACCCTAAAACTGATCTCAAAGATTCTTCCAATCCTAAATATTCCATGATTCCAACCTGGGTTGGATTTCTTGATCCCAAAGATCCTTTCCAACCCTAAAGCTGATCCCAAAATTTCTTCCAACCCTGAATATTCCCTGATTCCAAACTGGGTTGGGTTTCCTGATCCCAAAGGTTCTTCCAATCCTAAAAATTCCAGGATTCCAAGCTGGGTTGGATTTTCTGATCCCAAAGATCTTTTCCAACCCTAAAGATTTCTAAGTTGGAATTGCTGATTCCAAAGGTTTTCCCAACCCTAAAAATTCCAGGATTCCAAGCTGGGTTGGACTTGCTGATCCCAAAGGTTTTTCCAACCTTTTTTTCTAAAAAAAATGGGAAGAAAATGGGAGAAAAATGGGGGGAAATGGGGAAAATGTCAGCCTGGGATGGAGGGAGGTGTCCCAGCCCATGGGATTGGACAATCCAGGATTCCCTGCGCTGCTTTGGATGGGATTTTGGGAATAAATCCCACCAGAATTCCACTCTGGGATGGAATTCCCAGAGAATTCGTGGCTGCCCCATCCCTGGAATCATCCCAAGCCACTTTGGGGACAGGGAAAAACGTCCCTGGTGGCACTGGGTGATGCCAGGAATCTTCTGGAATGTTGGGAAGCTCCAGGATTCCAGCAGGAAAAACCATTCCAGAGGCTGAAGCTGCTGACTCAGAGGTGAGGAAGCAGCAGCTGAGTCACATCCCACTGGAATTCCCATTCCTGCAGCTCTGCTTCATTCCCAAGGGAATAGCACCTCCCTGATTGGCCCAAAAATCCCAAAAAATCCCAAAAAACCCCTCCTGGATTCAGGGAATGCATAAATTTTCACAGCGTTCCCGGATGAGCAGGTGCCAGAGCTTTTCCTGGAAAAATCCTGAAAAATTGGGATTTTTTTCACAGAAAATAGCCATAAAAATCAGCTCAGCAATCACTCCTCAAATCCACTGAAATCCTTCTTTAAAAAGGGCTGGGAAATTGGAAAAAAACCCAGGAATTATTGTGCATTAAATAGTGGTGGAAAAAAGCAACTTGAACTGGCTCAAAGTCAAAATTTGTGTCTTCCCAGCACTAAAACTCTGATTAAAATCTCATTTTTTAATGAAATTGGGATTAAAATTTCATTTTTTATAAGAATCTGGTTACAAATAAACCCTGAAAAGGCTTTTTTTTTAAAAAAAAAAATTTCAGGTTAAAGCAGGAAAAGAATTCCCCAAAATTGACTCCTGGGTTTGTTTGGGAGCTGAAATTTTGGGGATGTTTCCACTGGGTTTTTAATCTATGTGGTAATTTAATTTTGATTTTAATTATAAATTTTAATTTCATTTAAAAATTCATTACAAACAACGTGATTTGAAAATGCAAAGCCTCAAATTTTTCTAAGTAAAATCTAAATTGTTTTTTCAGCGAATTTCCCCAGAGGAATTGATTTATTCCCACAGCAATTATCAGGAATTTGAGTTTAAAATTAATATTTTGAAAAGAATCAAATCCCTACCTCAGGAATGAAGACAAAATAAGCTGAAACCTCCAAATACCACAAAAATCTGAATTTTAGCACCAATTCTGAGCTCTGGGAAGTTCAATCCCTGCCCCAGCTGTTAAAAAGGATTTTTAGGGATTTTAGGAGCGAGTTCTGAGGGGTTTTGCAGCATTTCTGTGGAAGAAAAATGGAAATTCCATGAAATAAAATCATTCCCAAAAATCCAACACTTTGAAATACTTGGGAAGGGTTGATGTAAACACATCAAATATTCAAATTTCTAAATAAAAATTCATACTCTAACAGCTTGGATCCCTTCCCCAGTTAATATTTCCCTAAACTTTAACAGATGGAAAAAAAAAAAAAACAAACACAAATTGTTGGAATATAAAATGCCCTTAAAATTCCCAGGATTTTAAAATGGAATAAAATCATTCCCAAAATCCAACCTCTATAAATATATCTATAAATACCTGCAAATAAATTGATTTAAGCACATCAAATATTCAAATTTGGGAGGAGCACCGACAGTGACCTGAAATAATTCAAATTATAACAGCTTCAATCATTCCCTAGTTAATATTTCCCTAAATTTTAACAGATTTCTGATGGATAAAACCAAAATATTGAACATAAAATGCCTTTAAACCTCCCCAAACGAGCTGGACAGGGTTGATTCAAGATTATAAAAAACTGAAATTTGTGAGGAGCATCGACAGTGACCTGAAATAATTCAAATTATAACAGCTTCAATCACTCCCCAGTTAATATTTCCTTAAATTTTAACAGATTTCTGCTGAAAAAAAAAAACCAAAATATTGAACAGCAACATCCTTAAAATGATATTAACCTACCTTGACTTTTTCTGCCTGGCAGGAATATCCTGGGATGATTATTTTGGGATTTTTCTCTGGGATAATTCCCTGGGAAGGCTCTGCCACATCCTGAGGATGCTCCGGGAGTTTCTCTAAAATCTTTTTTTTTTTTTTTAAACCTCGCCCAAGGGAGGGAGGGACCGAAAGTGGCCGATAACGGCCGGGATAAAAATCAGCTTTAAAAAGGAGAAAAAAATTTGGATTTCCTCTCCCTCCCCTTTCCAGGAAAGGGATTCTGCTGAGTTTTAACCTTTTCAGCGCTGATTTTATCACTCAAAACCTTCGAGAAATTATTATTTTTTTTTTAGCAGCGTGGTTCTTATTAATTTCTTTCAGTAGAAATTAATTAAAGTTTTGTTCACGAGTTTTAAAACATTTCCAGGCAGAAAACACCATAAAATTTGGGGATAAAGCCCCCAGGTGGTGGAAAATCCTAAAAAAAAAACCCCAAAATAACCCCGGGGGAATTTCGTGCTCGGCCAACCCAGAAATTTGGAATAAATTTGACTTGGAAATATCCCAAAATTCATTTGGAAATATCCCAAATTTCACCTTCCCAACCTTCCCAGCCTGGAATGAATTTCCAGAGGGGGGAATTTGAGGTGCTGAAAACGTCCCTGGGGGAGAGGAGAAAAAAAAAATAAAAATCTCGAGAGGAAATCGTGAATCACACCCGAGTCATGAGCTGAGCAAATTTTCCACTCCTAAATTTCACCCCCGCCACGGGAAGGACTCATTTGCCTTTTTAGTGACTAAAAATTCCTCTTTGAGACACCAAAAAACCCCCAAGAAACCGCAGGGTTTTTTTTAAAAAAAGATATATAAATAAAAATCTCAAGTGGCTGAAAAATTCAAGTTAAAACTTACTCGACAGTCTGGGGTTTTTAAAGTCTAAGGGGGAAAAAATTAGTTTTTAAATTCCTTTTAGAGCAGAAACACAGCAGGGGTTGGGTTCAGGTGGGAACAGTTTTCAAATAAAGGAAAATACTGAAAATCAAGTTTGGATTTTAGGTAATTTTAGGTAAAACAGCGTTGAAGGAGAGGCTTTAAACAGGTATTGATGTCATCATGAAGTCACTGATAATTAAGTTTGTCCTCATCAGAGTCCCCGAGGGGTTTCACGCCTCAAATTTAGCCCTTCTAATTAAAAAAAAATAAAATAAAATTCTGATTTGTACCTGAGATGAAGTTTTGGGGCTGGCACGATGCATCTGCCAGGAATTTTTGGGCTGTTCCCCAAAGATCTGCCTAACAATGCCACTCAAACCCTGAGTAAATAAAGGATAAAAAATTTTAAAAAAAAGTTGTGCAATGCTGCTTTGGTTGTGAAATGTTGTGAAAGCGGGAGGAAAACCAAAAGTGATCAATTAAAAGTCACAAAGAGCGAATTGCTCTGCAAATCTCCCTAAATCTCTCCAGGAATTTGGGATAAGGAAACACTTCCACCACCCTGAACATCCTGATTTGGGTTTATCTCTATTTTAAGAGGGAAAAAAAAAAAAAAAAGGGATTTCTCGGGGTTTTTGTAAACAAAACGCATGGGTTTTGTGGGATCAATTCCTCGGGTTGTGTTTTATGAAGGTGAAATGCTGGAAAATGGAATTACAGAGCGATTCGGGTTGGAAAAGGCCTTAAAATTCACGGGCAGGGAGAATTTCCACCATCCCAGGCTGCTCCAAACTGGCCTGGGACACTTCCAGGGATGGAGAAGCCAGGGATTCTCTGGGAATTAAATCCCAGCTCCTCTCCACCCTGGCAGGGAAGGATTTATTCCCAAAAATCCCACTTTTTCCCTGCCCTCTGTCAGCCTGAAGCCATTCCCCCTTCTCCTGTCACTCCAGGCCTTTGGAAACATTCCCCACCCATCTTTCTCGCCAGCCCATAATTAAATCATCCCTAAATTTCCCTTCTCCAGGCGGGATAGTCCCAATTGTCCTAGAATTTCCTGCGAAGAGATAAAACTCCATTGACGCTCCCGCCGCCTCAGGCCCCTCCCGCCGGCACCGCCTCCCGCCCCCCCCACTCCTCACCGCCCCCTCAGCCCTCGGCCCCCGGGGACCCCCGCGTTCCCCTCAGCGCCGTGCTCACCCTACAGCCGCTCCATGGGCTCCGGGCTAGGGGGGTCGGGGAGGGGAAAAGAGCCCCTATACCCCCCGAAGGCTCCGCGCCTCCATTTTAGCGGGGTCCGGGCCGCCGTTTCCCCACACGGCCAACATGGCGGCGGGGCCACAGAGCGGAGCGGGGCTGTGCTGCTGGAAGGGACGCGGTGCCGCCATGGCGGTGAGGCGCCCCCTAGCGGTGTGGAGGACCCCGGCCATCAGGAACTGTAAAGAAATAATTTAAAACTTGAATTTTTTTTTAAACTTTAAAATTATTTTAAATAATAAAAATACGTAAAATAATACCAAGCAATAAATTCGTATTAGATGTTTTGTATAATATACTATTTTATGCTATTTAACGCATTTTAATAAATAAAATTTGATAATAATGGTTACTGATAAATATTAATGAAAATAATAAGAAAATGCCTGGGAAAAGAAAATATTGTCTCAAGTCAGGATGTTCTTTGATGCAAGATCTTTGTATATTTTCAGGTCTAATCAGCAAGAAAGGAGAGCTCAGTGGAGCAGGCAGCAGGAACATCCCTGACTCAAGGACACCCTGGAATTATAGAGCCTTAAGGATGGAATAAATCAAAATGTCGATGTGTGTCTATGTAGACATCGCTGACTTGGCAAAATATTCAAGGTCCCTGTGTCCTAGAGCTGAGCTATCCTGATTTTAATACCCACCTGGACATTAGGATATTCTCCTGGACATTAGAATATCCACTGGAATATCCAGGTGGATATTAGACTATCCACCTGGATATTAGAATATCCAGCTCTATTCATTGTAAACCCCACACCTTCCTGTATCACATGCTCCAGGTCACTTTGTCGTGGGGGTGGACTGAATTATCTCCAGAGCTCCCTTCCAAACCGAGATCCACGTGTTTGGAAAATTCCAAACTAATCCCGGCCCAGCGGCAGCGCTTGGGAAGCGACCAGAGCGAAACCGCTGGGTGTCAACAGCAAACTCCGCTGCGATGTGCTGGGTTTGTGGCCGGCTCGGACAGAAATAATTACAATCTTTTCTCTAATTACGTGTTTGGCCCACCGGGAGGGAACCGCACACCAGGAGCCGTTGGAAAAAACCCAGGAGCGGCCGCCCTGCTGTGTGCTGATAAAAGCATTAAGTACGCGGAACCCACAGAGCCCGGATAGCTCAGTCGGTAGAGCATCAGACTTTTAATCTGAGGGTCCAGGGTTCAAGTCCCTGTTCGGGCGGTT